>CM034360.1:86075475-86127226 GCA_019925275.1 Mytilus edulis | reverse complement strand
AAACCCGTGGCCCCCGTCAAACAGGCATTATCACGGTCTTTTGGGTGTGCGGGCTACAAAGGTAGAATCGGGGAGTGCTCGTTTAATGGTTTTCCTTTCCGAACAGCCGGCATTTTTCCCGGTGATATTGGGGGTTATTTGGGACACTTTTCTGGATATCTCCCACTTTTTCGAGGGGTTTCCCGCTGGGGACGATATGCTGTTGGCTGGGGTGAAAAATTTTGAACTTTCAGATGATGTTTCCGGGATTTCTATCACTATCTTCTTTCCCATTCTTGAGGAAGGAATGGGCCAGTAACTGAGATGATATATTTTTCCCTTTTTGGGAAAGAACCCCGACTGAAGCAGAAAACAAAAAGGGTTTTAAATGAATGACCTTGACCTTTTAAAAATTTGGGTGATATTGGGACCCTTTTTTCTTTTCAAATTTTAACAGAATTTTTTCCCACTTGCCCCTTGCCGAGTTAGCTCCTTTAATATTTTGAATGTGAGGGTTTTGATATTTTGCTTGAAAGACGCCCCTTTGGGCCAAACCAAATGGAGTTGCTTTTTATACCTATCTGTAACGTACAACGTTTCACCTATTTTATCGAACGCTACATATTCGGGAAAGAAAAATAACTGGTGACCGTAGTGATCAGCGTTAATTGTCTTAATTTCTCTGCCGTCGCGGGTCATCAATTTGACGCATGGTGGAGCGGTGTAACAAGAAACTGCAATAGTGCCTTGAGATGAACTTATTCCCCAGCATTTTGATCCTGTCTGAAAACTTGACGAAACAGATATTTCTGGATTGCGCACATATAAAATTAAAACACGTTTCTCTTTGGGAATAGTGACTGCTATTTCGAAAGGTGCAATTTCAGTTATATCATAAGGCCGTGCTGACAAGACTTTCTCAGAAACCCATCGTTGCATGTCGTCATATAGCTTTATCTTTCGGTGAACTTGATCGACAAGAACAATTTTTCCATCGGATAAAAACGTGGCCCCCGTCAAACAGGCATTATCACGGTCATTTGGTGTGCGGGCTACAAAGGTAGTATCTGGGAGTGCTCGTTTAATGGCTCCTTTCCGAACAGCCGGCAGTTTTCCCGGTGATATTGGTGTGTAGTTGACACGTGCTGAGATATCTCCACTTATTCGAGTGGTCCCGCTGAGACGATATGCTGTTGGCTGAGGTGAACAATTTGTACTTTCAGATGATGTTTCCTGAGTTCTATCACTATCTTCTTTCATTCTTGAGGAAGGAATAGGCAGTAACTGAGATGAGTATATCTTTCCCTTTTTCGGAGAACCCCGAGCTGAAGCAGAATACAAAAAGGGTTTTGATGAATGACCTTGACCTTTAAAATTGTGATATTGGGATCCTTTTCTTTTCGAATTAACAGAACTTTTCCCACTTGTCCTTGCCGAGTTAGCTCCTTTAATAGTTGAATGTGAGGGTTTTGATATTTTGCTTGCAGACGACCCTTTGCCACCAAATGGAGTTGAATGTTTTGACATATTTTGCTCAACCTCATCATCTTCTTCGTCATCATCTTCATTCTGTGTGATAAATATTGTATCTGCCCTCACGTGGTACGAAGGAGGAATATTGACTGTCTGTCGTGACACGGAAAAATGTCCAACCTCTTCAGCAAGACGTGCCAGCATTTCATTTATCGAATCGTCTTCACGAAACTCAATTTGGACGGTATTGAGCCGCTTACATAGATCTCTGACCTCTTTTTCGTGTTTTCGCGTTGCTGATTTTATTTTGGCCATGCAAGACAAGACGTCGGTATCAGTCCCGTGTTTGAGTGAATTTTTCAAGAGAGCGTTCGCATTCCTTGTGATGCTTATAATTTCCTTACAGCGATTCTTTTCTTTTTCGAACTGTTCAGCCTCCTCCACTTCGTGTTGTTTGAGTTCTGCAATCATCTTTTTCTCCTGCACATCTAGAATAGCGTTAACTCTATTTCGTATGCTTTTAATTTGGTCTTTCACCGAATCGGCTGCTCCTTGAATATCCTTTAAACATTGTTTTCTGTTTTCCATAACTCGAACAGACCATTCTGTAATTTTGGAAAGGTTATCCAAGATATATTTCCCATCATGCTTCAGCGTGGCAGCAGCTTCACTCACAAATTGTACGCTTTTACAATCTCTATGATTTGACGTCACACATGACGTACACAATACCTCTCCATGATCGGAGCAATAATAATCTAAGAACTTTGCTTCATGTTTCGGACATTGCAACCTCAATTGAGTAGTTTTCACTGGAGTTTGTTTCACTTCGTCTATATCTGAGGTGATATGCCCCGTGGAGTATTTCATACTGTTATGTAGCCCCGTACACGAGTCGCACATTGCCTCGCCACACTGATGACACCAAATGGTAGCCATATTTGATTTATCCATTTTCTTACAAGGGTCACACTGTCGCTCGCCTGTCCGTAGCTGAATTGCATCAATCAGGCCAAAAATAAAGTTATTTACAGGAAGGTCGTCTGCCCATGTTTGTACCGAATTCGTTGGATTGACGGCGTCAGCGTTTGCCTGACAAACAGGGCACGCGAAAGACTTGGCTGATTTTACTTCACGTGTATTTTCAACAATGTAATCTGAGATGCAATGATGGCAGAAAGAATGCAGGCACGGTAACATCCGGGGATCCGCGAACTCCTCGGTGCAAATAGGGCATGTTAGAAACTCCTCTGTTATGTCACTTAAATCTACTGTGCTTTCCTTGGTACTTCTTACGTATGTCGCAGACATCTTTCTTGAATCTTCTTCTTCCTCCATTTATATATTCTGGAATAGAAGAAAAATGTAATAACACAAACCGAACTATGCAGTTGGAATAGTGACTTCTGGAAAGAGATTTTTTGTAACGGACGGTCAACAAAAACTTATGATTGAATCACTAAAACTCACGGGGAGATGCTATATATAACTGTCCATCTTAACTGGTCTGCGATTGAACAGTTAATAAGGTGTAATGATTTGCTTCATTGTGAATTTAAGAAGAGGAAAAGCAGTACAACTGTTTTTCGTTGCAGTTTGACTAGATTGTCTAATGATTTCGCGATAAACACACACTTATTTAATCTTTATAAGATTAACAACAATTATGACTTTTGGTTTAGTAAATGTCAAATTCAAGATATCAATAACTGTAGTTTCTGATTTTAAAGTTTTAAGCTTATGTACGTATTTGCCATTCTTTCTTGTTTTACCGGTATATCGTTAATATGATAAGCCCTTGAAGTGAACATAAGAACAATAACTGCTATATAAATAATAAAAAGTTAACTCATCACTCTACCTGATTATCTTAAATAAGGAATGTAAAGATTACCAAAATCAATTAAAATCTGTATGAATTCCTATGAAGATCGCCATTACGGAATTACGTTTTGAAGTCACCAGGGTGATACTCATGTGCTCACAAGGAGGAATTTGTATATCTGAGAGGTAACCTCATCCTAAAACATGTTTTCTGTATAAAAATTGACAACCTTTTAATTTTCTTTCAAAATAAGCATATTTGAAAACGTGAATTCCTACATTTTATCACTGTTTAATTTTCTACTTTTATATCCACCCCTTCAAAGACCCCTGTCTCATATGTCTTCTGAAATATGAAAGTTTGAGACGACAGTGTCATACTTTTAAAAACAAAAGATATGTACATTTATTTTTATCAAATGTATTAAGCGGAACGGTAGATTACAATACTGCAATCGAACCGGAGATAACTGGTCTATATTACATTTTGTAAGTGTAGTCACTGGTTTGTGACTAATGAATATGGTATTGTAAAATGTCATGACACCTTTAGTAATTCTTGATTGAGAAATCATGAAATGAACCCGCTGATATTTTTACAATTTATTTTGGTTTTTTAACGTTTTTTCAACACAAAACCCGTTTTCAACACAAAACCCGTTTTCAACACAAAACCCGTTTTCAACACAAAACCGTCGCACGCACCCTTTTCGTAACTTTGCACAAGTATCGATCCCTTTATTTATGAACCAGAGAGCACCGCTTGACTGAAGAATAGACGTATTAGATATCTGAAATTCTCCTGTCTGACAGTAAGAGGTTCGCTGTTTGGGATGTATTAATACGCAGCCACTTTCGGTTGAAAATGTGTCGCTAAATCTGCATGGTAGCATTATAGCAAGTGTTGAGAGGGTGTCATGTTCTCCTTATGCTAAACGTCCTTTGCGACAACAGTTGGATGGATCCGTATATAGCCATGTTGAATTTCAAAGGCAAATTTATAACCTTATCCAATATCTCATACATTTTTTTGTTGTTTTACATTGTCAGTCTAATCTTTCCATCTTTCATCCCAGTAAACTAAGAAACCCCTTATACTTATTAGATTTATTGTTTCATACGTGCTTGATCTAAACACGCAAGGAACAAATTTGCCAATTGACTCAAAGCAAACAAAATATATCACTCAATCAGATTCACTCTGGAATGTATTTAAGATAAGTCGTGTTTTAAGTAAAGTAGAAAGGGAGATAACTTATTTAAGCTATGCTTCAGTCCATAGATAACATAATCTGCGCATCAGTAATCGAAAACAAGAGGATTGTTGCGATTACAGTTCGCGATCTTCACATTTTATTGACACATTTGAACTAGGAAAGATCTAAGTTTTACATATTCGCAACAATAAAATATATTCGCAATATTTTTCTACTCGCGAAAGTAAATTGCTCTCAAAATTATTTGGTTTACAGAACACGTGATAAAGTAATACACAGCCACGACGTACGTTCAAATGTAGGACGTTGAATGTTATACTTGTATAATATGCAGCTCTTTGACAGAACCGTCGGAATGACTCATTAACGCGTCCGTACGTAACCTGTTTTAGTGCCAAAAAATTTTGATCTACAGGACATTCCATGCACTTTTTTTTTAATTGCAGGTAATCATTTTCTATTTTGCAGGACATATGTGTATGCTCCTAGTGAATAGCATGACATATTTACCACTGGACGATATGCAACTTTCAATACAACAACGAATAAGGATACGTTGACGTGTTTTGGTATTACATAATTTGTTGTTTTTCTTATTATTTATTCATTTCAGTGTGTTACATTTGTATATATATTAATTGACATAGATTTTGCAATTTAATATTTTAATGTCAATTAGTTTTCGTGTTTTCTCAAAATTACCCAATATGTTGCCACCCGGACAAAGCGGAATAACTTATGACAATTCTCAAAATTAAATGTACATAGAAATCAACATTTTCACGAAACCTTAAACGAGGATTTTTTTATTGATACATCCTTATCAAGATTAAAAACAGAACAATATACAGAGTGCATGTAGAAAAAAGGGCAGAATACACCAAAAGTACGATGAAAAGTTCATTGCATTGGTAAAAGAAATATTGAATGAATTATTATCATTTCTCTTTTATTTGATATCATGATCAGTTACATTTATCAACATCCTTGTCCGTTTTCAACAACTATAATAACTGACGCACCTATAATATATGATCAAGATTTATTAAATTTTAAATGATTTAGAAACATGATATTGCGAGTTTACAAATGAGAAAGCGGAAGATTTTAAATATCTTTTATCCAGTCCATTATTATTGATTTATAGTTAAATTTTAAGTATCTTAAAATCGTTGCTGCATAAAGATATAAATTAAGTACCAATAGAAGCATATTTTTAAAGGAATTATAATTTTGAAATTTGAATAGATTTTTCTCTTGCGACAGTAATATCTACGCTGGGTAAATTTGAATAGATTATTCTCTTGCGACAGTAAGATCTACGCTGAGTAAATTTGAATAGATTTTTCTCTTGCGACAGTACGATCTACGCTGAGTAAATTTGAATAGATTTTTCTCTTGCGACATTAAGATCTACGCTGAGTAAATTTGAATAGATTCAAATTTAAATTCAAAATCGTTTGTCGCTCGTAAGTGACATGTCTTCTAACTTTTAGGTTCTTACTTCAGTTGCCTTTAAAAGAAACTTTAACATTAGGGTTTATGACTGGAGGTCTTTAATGTTTTTATAGCTTTTTACACTCCCTTTTCGCTATTCTTATAATAGATGTAACTACACTAAGGTTTGGGGACATAAACCCTTTACTCGAGACCGTAAGACCTGTGCTGAGGGCAGGGATGGCCATTTGAATTTTTGGGATATGTAGATACGCATTCAAGTGGACTGTTATTCTCCAAGTTGGAAGAGTTCCACGCTCTTTCGTGGCATTTATCATATTTCTATCATATTTTATTCCAAAAAGATAATAACGCGATTATGAAAAGTTGAAGTTTTTAAGCATCTTTACACAGTCATATAATATAGAGATTTAAACGTCTTATTTGATTTATAGTTAAATTTCAAGCACCATTACAGGTCATTTGCTGCATAAAGGTATACATTGTAACTCAAGTATCAATGAATGCACATTTTACAGGTAAATATGAATCTGTAGTCTAGTTTTCTGTACGCTACATGCATATTAATATTATTTTTACACTTATATCAGTCAATCATTGAGGCAATATGTCAATGTCATATGCGTGTTTATTTCACTTGTATTAACTTGGTTTGTTGTACATACATGTATGTGATGAACTTATCTTCAATATTTTGGTATGAAGTTTCTATTGGGCACCAGACTTGGCTCCTTCGGCAGTTAGACCAATGCCAAAAGGGCGTTCGAAAGGTTGTGAGGGATGTATAAATACCCAGCCATGTCTAGTCTTATTTCGAACGTTTAAATCAATTCCTCTTGACTTTTTTGGAATGTTCGACATACTAGTATGCACGTAATCTAAACCTTGTCAGAGTTCAATTAGGGGGTAAAAATTCTTTTCTGTATTTAAAGAGTCTGAATTTCCATATCGTCTTTTACGTTTCCCTGTAACTATAAATATAAGATGTGGTATGGTTGCCAAACGAGAAACTCTTATGGACCACTTCAACAAACGACAACCACTGAACATCAGGGGCCTTTCGGTGTAACTTCAAAAACTTGTTTGTTGCTTGTCTTTTGTTTTTGCATGTGCTTTGCCTATAGACTTTTTATGTTTCTTTGTTCCATGTACATATACTGTATGACGTGGCTCCGTACTAATACATCCCGTCTTTACATGTTATGGTACTTTGGTAAATTTACGTATTCTTGTCTTTAATTTTTGCTTATACTAGTATGCTTGATCTATATGCATTTTTGTGCTTCTTTGTTAAATATTTGTATGTTACTTTTAGTGATTAAGATTATTATTAATACAATGTTGACAACTGTATTTTTGACATTTTTCCCTATTATGTCTGTTTGTTTTGTTCACGCATCGTTGTCAATATAATGGATTTTGACTGGCGACTGGCATACACGTGAGGGGTGTAGCTAGCTATTAAAAAGTAAAATCACAAAAATACTGAACTTCGGAAAGTCCATAATCACATGGCAAAATCAAATAACAAAACAAAACGCATTACAAACGAATGGGCAAGAACTGTCATATTCCTGACTTGGTACAGGCATTTTCAAATGTAAAACCAGGTTCAATCCAACATTTTCTACATCAGAAAATGCCTGTACCAAGTCAGGAACATGACAGTTTTATCCATTCGTTTGATGTGTTTGAGCTTTTGATTTTGCCATTTGATTATGGACTTTCGGCATTTCAAAATTTCTTCAGAGTTCAGTACTCTTGTGATTTTACTTTTTGATATGTTTTGTAAATGACTGCAAAAAGGAATAACACAAAGGGTGACAGTCATGGAGCAGGAGCTGGTTCAACTTCCGACGATCCAGAATTTATCACCGATTTCTTTGTTGTGTTGTTCGTGTCGCTGTGCTTGCTCATAATTAAAAGTAATGCATCAAAGTTATTACATAAATGTATATAACACATACTATTAACTTGACTGTTTTATATTGTAAAGGAAAATGTGTAATATCACGGTTCCCATTTACTAAATAATACGCATACATTTCTATTGCATGAGTAGGTTTAGGGAATGATTTAGCACACCAGCGCCCTGAAACGTTAAGGAGAATAGACTTTGATTATACATACGACTATAAGTTTCACAATGAACATTTACAATTTTGTTAGATTCTTTGAAATGTCGAGGATTGAGAAGTCTCCTGCTTTTACCACATAATATCTTTATCATAGTTATCTTTTCTTGGATTAACAGTTTCCCTGAATTTTTCAATTTTCATTGAACTAAAATACATGCCAATTCACTTTTAAACTTATTATTAATAAATTATGTAAATATTATGATGTTAACATGTTTTCATATGTATATTTTTACCGACATGTTTACATCAGATATGAAGGTTGTCACAAATACTAACCACAAAAATTAACACGGAAGCGCGTGTAACCAGTCAGTCACAAAATTGGTACATAACCAAGGTCGTGCCTTCACAGACTAACGTCATTACACCAAATTCGTTGGAGGTGTGTCAATTGATATTTTTTAAACATGGTTTGTAGGTGTGTCAATTCAATATCATATTTTTAAACATGGTTTAAACGTTAGTAAACATTATGAGTTGAGATGTCGCGTTTAGTAATTGTAGAGACATATTGTATTATATGTCACTGGTTATTGCTGGATAAATTGCCTGTGTTTTTGTCCTTATCTTTGCTTATACTAATCTGGAGAATCAAACCATTTTAACCAATATTTACCGTGTTCTAATGTTATGATGTAACACTACATTTTTAAGTTAGGAAACGGTTGAACTCTCAGACACCTGTTTCTTTGTGTGGTTTATGTTGTTGGTCTCCTTCCTCAAAAATAATTTTTCATTCGATTTTATTTGATTTAAAGGGGAAGTCAGTTTTCTTCTTTGAAATATTTCACATTTTATTATGTCGGTGCATTTTTAGCGTACAATTTATACATGAGATTTTCACATCATTGCGATGATAACGGCCGTACGGTGACCCGGATGTCCGCATCCTTATCCTTTTTAATGAAAGTTGTTTCATTGTCAATCATATCATATCTTCGTATAAATCTTATGAATATACTTAAGATTCTCCTGTTGTATCATTTTTCTTCATGAGAATTAATAACCCGAATAATGTAATTGTTATATTTCGCTGTTCAACGGATTACCACCTTGCGATTAGGAGAGATCGATTACGGGGAGGGACTGAACTTATTCGGGGTATGGAATTACGCAGGAAAAAACGAACAAACCGGATCCTTATGAGAATGAAAACAATTTCAACTAAGTAAAAAAGAATGGTTATACCTGCTATGCTGAATGTAACGGCAACAACATATCTTTCAGATTTTAAACCATAAAATCTCAATCAAATGGCTAAGCGACCATAACGTTTACTGGCACTTCACGTTGAAATTTTTCTGGTACAAAATATCCAAAATATAGATAGGGTACTACAAGGTCGACTTTCTCTCAATCTGTAAATAATTTCTAAAAAAAAGAGAACGTTATGTCATGATAAAAGAAAACACTACTTCTACGAATTATACATTGTAAAAATAGTTGTATTGGTCTATATTGTTGAGAAAAAAAAACATGTAATACAAAAATTACCCCGACTCTAAAGAAAGTTCACAAAATGGGAAGGCCGCAAAAACTGACAAAACCAACGGCATAACTATGTATGATCCAACAGAACAAGTGGAAAACAACTGTCATTTTCCTGACGTGGTACAACAGACATTTTCGAAAGAAAAGGTGTGAATAACCTGGTTTTATGGCTAAAAACGCCTCACCCTCTGTATGCCAGTTGACTTTAGTGAATACATCTAAGAATGCATGCTTTCAACGCTTTGTTTCGGCCCAAGAAATTAAAATATTTGATACTTAATATTTTAATTTGGCACATTATCTTTGAAAATGCAAAATGTCAAACATATAAGATTTGTATCTGATGATGTCACAATAACGTCATTATATGAACCGTTTTTAAAAAAAACGATGAAAAATACAGAATTTATGCAGTTTTCCATCATTATTTTTACTGTGGAAACATCATGTGCAGTCAAGAAACAACAAAATAATTTAAGAGAAGCTATTTTATAACTATCGACATAATATCACCAAATACAAACTTGGTTCTTGGGTGCGCAATCTAAAGGAGGGGCGAAAGATACCACAGGGACAGTCAAACACATGGATTGAAATAAAACTGACAACGCAATAGCTATACTAAAATAAATTTGAAAAACAAGAAAAATCAAAGAAATTTTAAAAAATATGCAAATTTAGTCATGATTCCCGAACATGGTAACTCGTTCAATGTGAAATTTGTTTTCATTTTCTGAATACCTTGTACCTAAGTCTAGTTATAAGACAAATCTAAGAATATGATTGTTAACTTTTAAATTTGCATTAATATTTGGGCCAAATAAGGGCCTTATTGCCCCTACTCTGGGTTTTAAAACAGCTGACGCAAAAATCAAATGCTAACTACAACAAACTTAATTGATTTAAGTATTTATACTTGAATTGTAGTGTTTATTTTGATAAAAAGAATGAACAAAGTCTGATTTGCTTTGCAACAAAAAAAAAAACACCTTATAGATCTCGTTCCGACATTCGAACCCCGTTCCAAGATAATAAACCGAACTGTCTCTAATGAAAATTCAAAACGGAAATTCCCTTATCACAACACTTCACCTGTTAGTAATCAAGAACTTCCCGGACAGGAAGTTTCTTGGACTGTAAATCTTGGATTTAGGATTCTAGTGATATATTTTTGTTTGTAAATTGTCAATGAAGACATAATACAAACACATTAAACTAAGGAGATGTTAAATGAGTGCCAGTGCATAAGACTTCACTTCACCTGAGATCGAATCACGTTTGTGTCTGTCGAACGAAAAATCCAACTGCTGGATTTATGCTTTAAAAAATGCACGAAAAGCAAACATGACAGACAGCAACCTACGCAACCACTTAATGACAACCAATATCGAGAGCCGTTTTACTTCGGAGTAAATACAGCAACAACAGAAAAGGGCATGGCGGTGACAAGTTAACCTCGCGGCATGCTGTAGAAATTAGCCAAATAAAGGTAACAATGTAGTATACTGCTGTTCTAAAGTCATAAATCAATGGAGAGAAAACAAATCCGGGTTACAATTAAACCAAAATGCAAAAAATATTTATAATTTGAAAGCTTTTTACAATTTGAGATATATAATAAAGCTTGACTTCAAAATCACAACCCCATGAATTCACAATCCCAGCTACGGGTCTAATGTGTGCCAAGTGGTGTTTCGTTTGGGTCTTTATGAAGTGTTTATAACTTCTTGTTTATAGACCGTAATAGTAAAAGACCATATCACGACCGGAGAAGCTGCCCTCGGAATATCATAGCTGTATAAGTATTAAACTTTATTGAGAACAACACACATGACTTATTAAAGACAGCTAAATTTGTCGTGGTTCTTATTATTTAACAATAAAGAACAGTAGCTAGAGAACTTGTGACGAGCTTCAACTATGAGATTACACATCTATGGGAGTGCAAAGCACTTGACTAAAACTAAGTGTAACGTTTAAAAAACCAAGTTAAGAACTTATGGCATAATTCATTTCAAATAATGACCAAATTTGATGAGCATTGTATATTTCCAATTTTCATAACTGAAAAGTAAACTTCTATTTTATTGTGTGGTTTTCTATGTTGTGATGTTATGCTATTGTTTCAGAAAAAAGGAGAAGGTTTGGTACCATTAAAACGTTTAATCCCCCTGCAAATGTTTGCACCTGTCCTAAATGTCCTAAGTCAGGAATCTGATGTACAGTAGTTGTCGTTTGTTTATGTAATTTATACGTGTTTCTCGTTTCTCGTTTTTTATATAGATTAGACCGTTGGTTTTCCCGTTTGAATGGTTTTACACTAGTAATTTTGGGGCCCTTTATAGCTCTTTGTTCGGTGTGAGCCAAGGCTCCTTGTTGAAGGCCGTTTATTGGCATTCAATGATTTACTTTTATAAATTGTTATTTGGATGGAGAGTTGTCTCATTGGCACTCACACCACATCTTCCTATATCTATTCTATTTGGTCTCTGGTTTAGTCCAAATAGTTATGACATCTTGAAAAGCTATCATATATTTCTCTTTTTCGCCTTACAGCAAAAGTAAATCGCTGTTAGGTGTCAAATCACATAAATCAAAAAATATCGCTGTAAGGCTTCAAAGCAAAAAAATATAAAAGCCTTTCAAGACGTCATAATTTTTTGGACTAGATCTCAGATGGAAAGTTGTCTCATACAACATCTTCTTAATATGTTTAAAATAATAACTTGAATGTGGACCATTGATAAAAAAAAAAGAAAGATAAAGAGAGTTCAATACTTGTATAATGCATGTTTCATCAACGTAATAAATTGCAGACATGTACTTGTCAATGTCAAGTATTGAACAATCGATGTTTGTTAGTGCATACATTTTACTTTGACAGGTTTGCGGTCTGCTACTTCCGAGAACACCTAATACATGTAATACACATTCGTAAACACTTGAGATTTATCATTGTGTATACCTGCATGTACTATTTCACTTCCTTGTTTTTACAATGATGATTATATTGATAGTAAGGTAGACGTTTAAAAATATGGGTCGACATAATAAAAGTTTCGTCGAGAATTTTTGGGTAAGAAATTATTTTTTTAAATTTAATTCATGATTTTAAAATAATTAAGAAATATAATATTATATTTGATATGATTTATACCCGTAAACATATGCGGGTTGTTTAGGTAAGGTGAAACTAGTTAGTTTTACATGTCAAATACGATATGTTTACCAAAAATTTACATATGAATTTGTTTTGAGAGAAACAATAAAACAGCTGCAGTATTATGTTTAATTAAAATACTTTATTATAATTAAAGTAATATGAAGTTTGTGACATTCGCATAATTATACTAAATATTGAAAAAAATCACCATGTACTTAGTATATATATGTGGTTAAGCTAACAAGTAAATATATAAACATCAAACATATACATGTATATATAATATCTTATTGTATATGCAATTCTATGCATTTGATAAATGATATGCTTTGAAATTGAACCTCGTTGGAATAACTTCCTGTTTCGGAGTTCTTATTTCTGACTTTAATAAAATTTTATTTGTACTCAAGAGTAATAAGGTGTTCAGTGAACAGTGTAAATACTTATTATTTACATTTCCAAACGCAATGTTTAGTACATTATAGTGTCATCAAAGACTTCGTTTTGGGCGAACCTAAAAATATTAATGCAGAAACTCTTCGTTATTTTATTATGGGTGTATTTTGCAAATAAATTGTAATTTATTTAAATCGGGGTACTACGAGCCAATGAACACGATAAATAATACCAGTCTTGTGATCTATATTTAATTTTTATACATATATGAAACGAAGTCAAATCGTTGACCCTAAATACCTAAATAGTTTAAAAACCTAGGAGAACGGTAAATTCCCTACAAACATAATACTTTTACTGTAAATACGATGATCTATATTATAAAGTAAATAACAAACTTAAGTAGCTATCAATTTTTTTTATCTATGATATTAAATTTCGTTATATTCGCTCCCCATGAAATAACAAAACAATAAAATACCTCTAAGTCAATGATTTTTTTTTTGCATGTGTACATAATATCTGTAGCATTGTGTCTCGTTACCTTGAAAACTGAATGATTTGTTCAAAGAAATACCTATTGTCCTAATTTTTCCCACACTAGGTCAAAATCTGACTGAGATAATATACAATCGTGGAAGTATTTTATTACTTCCATGAAATAACCTAGTAATATCTTTTTAAATAATACAATACATAAACTAAATAATAATCTTCAAAATTTTTCCTGCAGATCACATTATATTGAATTTCGTTAATTGAAGAAGTTATATTGCAACTAGAGGCAATTGTTAATTAATTTTGTAAAACTGGAGGATGTTGCAGACAATTTAATAATACAAAAACACAGTTTGGTTTTCTATTGAATCTTTGTTTATGTTCTGATTGTTAAATGTTACTATCTTTTGAAAAACGAATATATGTACGTATTGTTATAGTTAAGTGGTTTTTGTTTCATAATAAAACAGCTTACGAAATACTTAAAAAAATATCAAAGTAAAAACTTCTGAAACTTACAAGGAATATGAAATTATAATAATTAATACTTTTAAGAACGAACGAAGGGGAAATTTTATTTCAGTATCGAAAGACAAACTATGAACTTTGTAAAACTCAAGTTTTAGATCAAATATAAACAATAAATAAATAAATATATATATATAGAAGCAGACATGTGCAATAATGTATTTTTATTAGTTGTTATTTGCCAGAACTAGCTTTGAGTTACAGATTTGCTTTTTAATTTTTGTATTCTGTTTTTAGCCGTCTTTGTGCTTTGTTATTAATTAGCATGAGGAGTTAAACTTTTCAAGTTTTATATATGTACCAGATATTAGCAAGCGAATCATCATTCTAATGCAACAACGTTTGTAACGTTCTTTTTGATTGGATAACGTCACTTTCTTACATGGCATCAATTGACAATTGATGCTATGGGACGTACGCGCAAGCGCAGACGGCATATGACAGATTTTAAATACATGTTTTAACGTTTTCTGTTTGTTTTATTAGAATGGAGATAACAATATTGTATTTGAAGCTCCGACGGCATCAATTTGGGATTTGATGATCGCAAATACCCGTTTACTGTCTCCGCTAACGCGTCGCCAGTAAACTTAATTTGCGACCATCAAATCCCCAATTGATGCCGTCGGAGCTTAAAATACAATACAGTTATCTCCTAATTGAAGATGATGTAACAAGTCATTTTTAACGTTCTTGATAGTGTTTTGTTAAAAAAAAATGAAGGCATGGAAAGTTCCCACGTGATATGTATGTGGCTCTGTATTTTTAAAGTTTTAGTGTATTTATTCTTGAGATTATTAAATCCGTTCAAGCCGGTGATAAGACTTAGAGCCTTCTTAAATTTGCAATTACATTTTGTAGGTGTTATAAAGGTCTCATTGTGCCTTTGAGACGAATAACTGTGCCATTTGGTTACTCTGTGGTTTTATTTTTGCTGTGAAAGTACTGATTTTGTGCCGTGGATTATGGATATTCCAGTTTTTTCTATTATATGCTTTTTTCCTTAATTTTGTTTTATAACAGTAATATCCTTTATTTTGAAGAGGGTTACACAGATAGTTACCACAGCCCCACCTCAGATCATTTTTTCCACTATATCAAACGTAGATTCTATTAAATAATGAAAATATAATTTTTTAACCGGTAATTTAAAATATAAAAAACTTGTATTTCCCGTTGTAATAATTTAAAACATCTAATCAATAAATATCTGTTCTAATTTCCCGGATCGAAAAACTTGAAAGGAATATGAAATTATATTACAGTAACTAATTACAATGTATTTATGTGTGCCAGAGGCGGATTAGTGGGTGGGGGGGGGGGGCAGGGGGCCCGGGCCCTCCTTTGTTGGGAAAAAAATTGGTTGCTTATATAGGGAATCACTGAAGCGTGACTGGAGCGGACCCCCTCTAAGGCAGTCAGTGGGCCTCCACTTATGAAAATTTCTGGATCCGCCACTGTGTGCTTTCAGTGAACAACAAAGAGGAACTTTTATTTTAGTATCATGGCGTAAGACTGAAGTTGCAAACGTTGTATTCGTATTGACCTTGGAAAAATCATGTCTTACTTTGAAAAGAAAAAAATATAAAGTAGACATGTACAAGTATAATGTACCCGACAAGAAGCACCGCATTAAATTAAGATATTCGGGCTTAGGTTAGTTAAACGTTCCTTGATTTGAATTCAGCTGTATTGCTAAAACAAGGAGGAAATCGGCCAAATACCGCCTTGTCGGACTCACTTTTGACAGTATGGGAAATTTGAAATCGTATGGCATCGGCATTGGCTATTTTCCTTGTTTTATGTGATACTAGTAACATCGAGTCTTTGTTTTAAAGGTTAACCAAATTATTATTGATTGATTGATTGTTGGTTGCTTAACGTCCTGTGGCAAATATTTCATGCATGTTCAGGACGAGAACAAGTTAACAATAAATACAATAGGTAGGATTTGTAATGCTAGAGGCCATCTGGGATGATGTTCGGGAAAATTTCGACTGCAACTGGAAAATGAGAGTATATTGGACAGGGACAGATATTTTGCCTTTCAACATGCCACCTACGGACCCCTCACAGAGTTGTTGCAAGGGTTCTTAACGTGCAAAGAGCGTGGCACTCTCTTTACACGACACATCGGATTTAACGTCTCCATTCTGACCGGACGTGGCTGCAAACTTTATACATCCCGCACAGCCAAACGGACGCCCCACTTTGGCAAGCGTTTTACTGTCGGTCGGGAGAAGACCAAGTGACCGTATTTCGTTCCCCCAGTCACCCTTGGGGTATCAAATTATTAATAAAAATAATCATTCTAATATGACGTGCTTCTTTCGCCTTGTAAACAACACCGTGATAAAATTCTCCATATATCTATACTTAGCGCAGACTCCAAGATGTACATAAATGGCTGTTTAAATATGCCTCCCACGTAAATCCACATGTATCGTAACCTATGTGTAAACGGTTGTGGATTTCGCTGTGTCAACAATTACAATTGAATAAAAACCCTACAGAACATTTATTCTGATTCTGACGCATAACAAAAAGAATTTACACATTTAGAGAACAGAAAAATGGACAAAAACAAAATAAATTAAAATTCCGCGAAATTCTGGTAATGATTTTGGCGCATTAACGTCATTTCAAAACATGACGTCAAACGAATGAAAACGTCAAAGCTGAAGGTTTTTCTATTGCGTTTACCTTCTCAACTCGGATACAATTGCATTAAAATAAAGTATTGAGGTAGGTGTTGCTTGTTTTCTGTTCTATTGCATTATTCGCACATTTACTAATTTCAGCAAGTCAACATGGCGGCTCCTTGGTTACAACATGTCAACAGTGAATTTAACGGTAGCTTACGATAAAAAAATGTAAATTTAAAATTGCAAATGTTGGGGTTACTGAGAAGTAAAAAAAGTAATCACATTTTTTTTCTAGCGGTTAGTTAAGAAATCATTCATGCAGGTTTTTTAGATTTGTTTTACATTTATCGAACAGTGGGTAAAATAGAACAGCCACACACACGGTATACCCATCATCGCTTCAGTTTTTTAATGATCGTATTTGTTCTATTAGAATCGAAATAATTCATGGAAGCCATAGATTTGTTGTAAATTTACACATGGCCTGGGCCGTGATATTCGTTAATTTTATCCCTCGCTAACGCTCAGGATAAAATTCGAATATCACGGCCCAGGCCATGTGTAAATTTCCAACAAATCTATGGCTTCCATGAATTATTTCTTAAATTAACGCTATTTATATAGTTATGTTACACAGTTATGGAAATGCCTTTTTTAACTGGTAAATTAAAGTAATAATTTGTATGTATGTTTCAGTTCCATTTCCTGTATTCAATTAAAACATCTGATCGATAAATATTTATTTTTATTTCCCGAATCGAGAAACTTGAAAGGAATATGAAATTATACTTATTTTTGTACCATAATTTCAATGACAAACAAAGAGGAAATTTTATTTTAGTATCGGAAGACAGTACATACATTGAACTGACCTTGGCAAATTCATGTTTTACTTTAAACATATTTTTTTTTAATAAAAAGTCATGTATACATAGGTGTTATGTACCAGATGCCAAACATGATATGAGATGATTTTTTATACGACAGTGTGGCATTTCTTGATTTTCAATTCTTTTTTTTTTTTCTAAAGGAAGGAACTCGAAGAGGGCGGCCGGGTCTGATTAAAATCAAACCTCTCAATTGCTTTAGTTAAAAAAAAACCACTTTATTTTAATATCCTTAAAACATCAATTTTATTTTTTGTATATATTTGTGTGTGCATTACTTAGGGTAAAGGGTATACACGTTCTTCATTTGGTGGTTTGATTGTGAACCATGTTTCTATTCTGATGCGAATTTTATTGGAAGTTATACACTCTTAAAGGAATCTCCGAACATGTATTTCAAAGAAGGACCCCTTAGTCTCCCTTAAGTGCTATCATATGCAACCCATGAAATAAGATATGAAACAACTCTAGTAAAATGGTCTCTTATAGTAAATATATAAAATAAATACATCTGTTTTAAAAGTCAGACAAACAGTGATACGGGTTAAATAACGAAAGATGAATCGTAAAACATCAACTGTCCGATCTTTGTCATGCTCGGATCATAGTATTACTCTAAAGTCTTATGAATGCCGTTTCTGAGAGACCCTATGATGTATTGTCAAAGTCGTTAAAATGCCCTCGTATAGTACAAAGAATGAATAAACCTTATTAAACATAAAACATTTGAAATCACTTATATTCAAGTATCTCGGAGATGAATTGTTTTAAAAGCAACTTAAACTTTATAAGTGTTCCTTTTACAAATAACACCGGACTTGTTACATAACTGTGCACTTCCTTAAAAGCAACGACACATGACCACTTCTATCTATCAATGTGGGAGTATTATTGAATGTTTGTGTGATATTAATGTTCTTTTATGTAACTTCATATTCATATAATTCCTTTTTTGAGGGGGGGGGGGGAATTGTAAAAGCTTATTATCATTATCTGTATTTTTTTAAATGCAAAATAGCAGAATCGCCATAGATTTCTGCTTCTGCTTAGGTAAATCCAAGCTTCCAAATTTTAACTTCAATGGACTCTATAAAATTCAAAAACAAATTCGACAACAAACCTCTTTTCGTAAAATTATCAACAATAAATACAAATATGACAAATGTGTAAACGCACATGTACACATGCACGTGTTTCGCTAACTGTTTCCTTTTCCTTTTCCTTTGTTTTATTTGTTCTCGCAGATATTGACCAGGAAATGATTTCAAAGTCGGAAATAAACTTTTTCAATTAAAACAATTGGTTTAATCATACCAATTGTACTTACAGCCATAAAACTATCTTTTCATCTACATCCGGTCGGATTTGGATATTAAATCCAATACTTCGAATAGGGAGAGTTTCAGATTCTCTGTGCATTAAAAAAACATTTGCAACGACTTTTTAAGAGATCCAGAGGTGGCATGACTTTCCTATCTGCAGAACATACTTATTGGACTTATTGTTAATTTGTTTTCGGCCTGAATATAAATGTATTTATTTGCAACTGGACGTTCAGCAAAACAGAAAAGAATCAATTAATCAATTGAACAAAAGCTGCTTCTGACTAATATTTGATATGATATATAGAAATATGAAGTTGTGATATGATCGCCAAAGAGACAACTCTCTAGTACAGACCAAAAATTGACACAGACATTAACAACTATAGGTCACCGTACGGCCTACAACAATGAGTAAACACAATAACACATAGTCGGCAATAAAAGGCCCCGAAATGACAAATATTAAACCATTCAAACGAGACAACCACGGTCTGATTTAAGTACAAAATTATGAACAAAAAATATATGATACACAGCAACAAAACAACAAGCACAGAAAACATGCTCCTGACTTTGGAACAGGCACATATAGAATATTAGCATATTTTCTTTTTCAATTTCTGCGAGTCGAATTCTGAGTCTGAAAGAAATTCTTGTTATGTTCAAAGACAATACCGACTTTTATTTTGTTTCGTCGTTCTGTATCAGTTCTGTTGGAGCCTACTCAAAATGTACTAAAGTCCCGGATGTACAGTATTGATGAAGTACTTCAACAGTTTTACTTTTTAGCACCATTATTTAACAGGACTAGATTGTACTACATATCTAAAGTATCAACTATATACCTCTATTGTGTAGAACAATGAACAGACTTCAACTTAAAAATTATTATAGTACTTAAAGTGTATTAAATTTGAAGTACTGGACTGGTTTGAAAAAAGATTTGTACATAAAAAATAATACACATTATAAAAATACAAAACTGTTGCCAACACTTGATATACAAAACTTGATCTTGTTGTTGGTGCTTATATTGTGCTTTCCTGAAATTTGATATAAAAATAAGAAGTTCGAGAGATGGTATGAATACCAATGAAAACAAATATAAAACAGAGACAAAATGGCGGAGATATAAATAACTAAAGACACAGCCCGATCGACAACAACGAGCAATACCTATAACGCATAGTCAGGTATGAAAGGAAGATGAGCAGTACATTTTACCACAGCATTTGATTTTCGTTTATGACAAATATCTGGGTCTTTTTGATCTATAAAATGTAAATCGACACTCTCACCAAAATATTTTGTTCGAAGACAATTTTCGTCTCGGTACATGTGTAGTAGCTCTGCCCTTATATTGATGTTTTTTATGTCTTTTTGTATTATTTTATTAGGTTGAGGATATAAACAGTTCTTCAGGTTTTGATGTGTTATGTGCTCGTATGAGGGATGGCAGAAAGCTGTGTAAAGAAATAGATGACTACTTACGACAGAGGTACAGACAAATACTGTACACAAACTTATTTTCGTGGATACTTTATTTTGCGTTTAGCATGTACTAGTTTTTCGCGGCGATTTGATTTCGCGATTTTGAAAATTTTGTTATGAATTTAAATAATTTAAAAGATAGTTTTATATATTCGCAACGATTAATTTTCGCGTTATTTTTCTACTCGCGAAAAACGCAAATTTGTTTTTACTCAGTCTTGATTTACAGCGATATTTTGATGTGAGTACTACAATTGTTGGGATCTAGCAGACAAAACTTTGAATGGGAATGGGGAATATGTCAAAGAGACAACAACCAGACTAAAGGGCAGAAAAATATCAGAATGCCACAAATGGGTGTTCAACACAGCAAGAGAGAAATCTCGCACCCGGAAGCGGGCTTCAACAAACATCACACACATATATCAACACTGACTGAAAAAAACAAACAAATATTAGTAATATACATTAATCGAACAAAGAAGCCAACGTATTTGCCACAAAAATAACTCTTTTTGTCTAAAAACATTTTTGTATTTAATCTTTAACCTCATCATCCTATTCATTGAAGTTCTATTTCAAATTTTATTTCAGATCAAAAATTGAAACTCAGTATGTTAAAGAATTACAGAAACTGAACAAACAAGACAACAAAGAAGATTTAGGGTAATGCAACTGAAATGGCATACTATATTTTTTTAACAGTTTTTCCATGATTTACCTCAAGTTGATAGCAGAAATGATTTTAACTTACACGTCACCTAGCAATACGTTTTGGCGAATGGTTGTCGTCTTAGTTTATGTGGTTCATAAGTGTCTCTCGTTTCTCGTTTTTATATAGTTTAAACCGTCGTAATTACAATCCCCTCCCCTTTCATGAATGTGACCTACCGAATTAGACTATTTACCGGATTTGTTATCACATAAGGTAGCAATACACAGTTAGGAAAAAAACTTAAAATTGACACTCATAATTTTTAAACACCCTCTTTCCCCTCCTGTCTAACAAAGAAGGCTTTATATGTGTGTTTATGCATGTATATAGTTATAGAAAAAGAATCTTCCATAGATTTGATTCCTAATGGTCATAAGGGTGAAGTATAATCCTTTTTGGGTGTAACCATGGCAACAATCTGCATTTCTTAGATACAAAATATAGCAAAAAAGGGGGGTGAACATGTCACAAAAGTCTCCAAAGTTTGGTCTAAAGGAAAATTTCAATCAATTACAGTGATACCTTACCTGAATCCATAGGTTTATATCTATCAAGTGGTCCAAAAAAAAAATCATATATATGCATTTCTGCTCGTTTTTCCATAAAATTGAATTGAAAAGATCGAGCGCAAAATCTTTGTTGATAAACACTACAATATTTTTATGGACCTATGGACGGTACGGATAGGAAAATACGGACTGTCAATCATATAAATGGCCTATAAAACATGTTAAAACCAATCTAAATGTTCATATAAACCCACTAAGAAGGCTATATTATTCTTCAATTATCTAAAAATCAATTTTATTGTACAAAAACTTTCATATTTAAAAAATTCACAGGGGCCATAATGCGAAACTAAACTCAAGTTCTAACTGTGTATTGCTACCTAAGCAACACGACGGGTGTCACATGTGGAGCAGGATCTGCTTACCCTTCCGGGGCACCTGAGATCACCCGTAGTTTTTGGTGGGGTTCGTGTTGCTTATTCTTAAATTAGTTTTCTATGTTATGTCATGTGTACTATTGTTTGTCTGTTTGTCTTTTTTCATTTTTAGCCATGGCGTTGTCAGTTTATTTTCGATTTATGAGTTTGACTGTTCCTCTGGTATCTTTCGTCCCTCTTTTAGACCGGGTTGTCCATACATGCCACAAAATCAGTACATGTACAGCACATGTACAGCAAAAAAAAAAAGAATTCGCGCTTTATTAGAGCGTCACTGATGAGTCTTTTGTAGACGAAATGCGCGTCTGGCGTATATATAAAATTTTAATCCTAGTATCTATGATGAGTTGATTTATTGCTGTTTGTCGTCTCAATCTTCATCTTTTGTATGATTAATTGATTACAATGTATTTTACCGTAATCCAGGTTTCTTTTTATTCGTCTTAAGCGTGTTTGCGCTTTATGTATGTATATGTTCTCCAAAAGAGTTTAGAAGCACATCTGTCACTAGTATTTGCTTTTCAGTAATTTTTGTTTTTCGTTTGAAAAGTGTTTTTCGTTTCAAAATAGGGGCTTAGAAATTGCTTGGAGAGAAATGAAACAACAAACGGAAAGAATAGCACACCATCATGACTTGGCAGCTAAACAATTTCTCAACGTAGCAAATGAACTAACTTCATTTAATACTGAACAAAAGAAAGTCACAAAAGAGGTAAAATTAAGTTTTTATTCACGATTGTTCTCCTTTCATTTTCATAAGGCCAAATAAAAAATATGTGTGTTTCCAATTTCCCTACCTACTCTATATTTTAAGCTTAAAAATAGCCTACCGTAAAGTTTTTTTGGTCGGTTTTCAATTAGCATTGTCAAAGTAAGAATTTCTCTTTCATAGACAAAATGTAAAAAAAAATCTAAAGTAAAAAAATCTACGATGTTATAAAAAAACCCCACACATATTATTTTATTAGGCCTAAGTTAAAAACTGATCAAATGGTAATCGTGTTGCTTATATAAAGGTTTTGTAATAAGGTCGGTAAATTTGTTTATTGTAGCTATAGCTGGTAGCATGGAGCTTAAGATGGTACCGTACCCAACACCTTAACTAAAATTAATTTGGCTCGTTTAATTTTCATAAAATTTTAACAAAGTATTTACTTTGCCCTTTGACAAAAATATAAAAATTTCAAAAAATTTGAACCAACCATTTTATCAGAAAAATTACACTGGTGATATAGCAGTTTGAGAAACAATTATTTTGATCATTGAGAAGCTTAACGTAATTAAAACGTTTAGCTGATTTTACAGAGTTACCTCCCTGTAGTACCTTAATACGAAATTAATACCATTATTCAGAATGTTTGTTTTTGCATAATATATTCAAATGCAATGTTTTGATAATAACTAAACATCTATATAATGCAAATGGACATGAACGAACTTGCAATTCAATCAATCAATTGAGCAGCAGCTAAAAGTATGATGGACATTGCTGGTATATTGCAAACATTGAAATTTGTTTACTGAAGCACTTTCCCACTATATTGAAAAGGAGGAGTGATATTTATTGCTATTATACGACCATTAGTAATAAGCGAAACCCATACAGTATAGTAAACTTTAAAAGGTCATTGGTTGAAAAATGTGAAACAATTCAAAAGAATAAAAAAAGAGAAAACATTAGAACGAACACTTTAATACATGTTCCTGGAATGAGACAGACACATACAGAATGTGTTGGGGATAAACGTGTTTGTGACCGCTCAACCATCCCTCTAACATATGGTGTAACAGCACAACACAACTTAAATAATGAAATTGGAAACGATTTCACCTTCAGATCGGTACAAGGCACAAAACAATGAAAAAAAGTCTCCCAAATTGCAATGCATATGATTTTTTTTACAGTGGGAGGACAAAGTATCAAAGCTTCATAGTGCTGCCAAAAATACATACGCTAAGGTTAATAATGTGAGTAATTCGGTATCAGTATTTTATATCAAATTATAACTTTAGTAGTAAAATGTTACGATATTGACTATGCTATTTTTGGTTCATAACTACATTAATAGATTTGAAGACGTTGGTTTTGATAGAGCTTTGAAAGCAGGTTCATTGTAAAATTATATATGTTACAATCTTTAAACTACCAATGCATTGCTAAATTGCTATTTATCCTCCGTTCCTATTTGAAATCCATATCTTCTTGTAAAATATTTACGTCGGAAGCACAAAGTGATGTGATCGATGTATGACGATAAATAAATCAACTCTTGAGGTAGAACAAGGAACAACTCATTTGATATCCTTCGTTCTAGTTCACCTTCAGCTTTTTTTATATTTGAAAAGTGTCCGTTATATATACAATTTTAAAGCGTTTAGAATTTTGTCAATCATGATATATTAACACATGACATGGGTAAAATCTCTTTGTTCTTACTGTGCTATAATCTGGATAATGCACAGCTAAGGTGTGCATTAACTACCTCAGATATACTGCACAGTTCAAATCTATTTTTACCTTTAGGGGCGGTTCCTGGATTTTGAAAGGGGCGTTATTCTATAGAATTAAAATGATATCACCGAGTGTGGCGAGACTAAAAACAATATTGACGATTTTATGCTAGAACACGATATTTTGTCCAAACCAAAGGTGAACGACCTATTCGCCCCTACCCTCGAATCCGCCATCTGCCTTGAAATTACGACAAAGTTGAACTTTGTACAAGAATCGTAGTTTAAAATAGGAAAAAAGAAAGGTTTCTCATTCCTTTTTTATCTAAGCTGGGACATAAAATATTTTATTATATTTTGTGTACAACGTAAATCTTAAATCAATGTTTTAAAGTCAGATGGATAGTTAAAACAATTTTAGGTAATTTCTGATAAAAAAAAAGAAATGTTTCCAAGAATATCCGAATAAAAGAAATTTGATTTTGATTATAGACTCAATGGAATTCATAACGATTTTTTGATTATCTATTCCTATAATCGTTGTGCGCATGTGCATGAATGTAGATGTTGGTTTTTCTGCTCTTATGAAATTATAGTGATTTTTGAGGATTTATACCTATTCCTATAGTCAATTGTGAGTTGGAGTACTTGAATAGTATAAACTATATTCATTATACGTAATTTAAAGCAAAAACGAGATATCAGTGGATAGTTTTGTATATATATAAGAATGGATCCTATGAGTAAAGAATTGGCGGAGCAGTACGTCGAAGAGGTAACGACTCCAATAGTGAAGAAGGTATCCGTTTCAGCCGATATTCACCAAGAAAGACCCGTGAGTAATTTTAATAACTCTATTATTGGAAGTACACCAGATTTCAAATCCAAGAAAAAAGTAGGAAAACGGCGACTCTCAAATGAAAACAATAGCCGAGACGTGAAAAAGCAGCGTAGTAATACAATGAATGATAAAGTGTATATAATAGAAGGCGATAACACAAAGTCAGTGACAAGTGAACTCATTTCAAGTAAAAGTCCCGAGGATAAAGATCTTAAGGCCATGGTATTTGATCTAACGGTCAGCATGAACTCGTTCTGTGATAAAATGACGACACGGATCGATAACATTGAAACAAGTATTACAAAGAAAATCAGCGACATGATTAACAAGAAAGTCGATACCGCTATCCGAAAGCTGAAAAACGAAGTTCAAAAAGATATTAACAAAATAAGTGAAAAAGTAGACGATAACATCATAACTTTAAAGGACAACCTTAAGGGGGAAATAGAGATTTTGCGCAAAGAAGTGACGAATGCTACAAACACTATAACACAATTGCCAAAGACAACAGCTGAAATGCAAAATAGAACAGATACGCGTTTAAATGCTATTATTAGAAATTTACCGGAAACAAGGGGTGAAAATATCATAAGTAAAGTCAACGGCTTAATAAAAGATGGTCTTATACTGAAAGACGTTAAAATAAAATCAGCAGAACGCAAAATAAGCAGACGGGACAACGTTCCGGGCATCGTGTTGATCGCATTCCATTCGAGTGATGATAAAAGAAAAGCAATGGAAGAAAAACGAAAACTTAAGGATAGCAGAAACTTCAAAAACATTTTCATCGAACATGATCTACCGAAGTCTCAGCGAATGATGAATTCAAATCTGAGGAACATTGTTCGAACAATTGGGAAACACCAACTTGAACTGAGGGGCTCTAGAGTACAAGTTAAAACAGCAGAAAATATACGGAAACAGAGTGACTACAGTGATGGAAGTCAGCGGCACCACGAACGACAAAATGAAAACCGGTCAGAACAAGATAATTATAATAGAGAGTCAGATGAATATTTTCAACGCCGTCCACGCGGGAACTATCAAAACAGAGGATATAACCGAAATGGAAAATATTAGTGGCGATGTGGATTTTGGAACGTCAGAGGCTGGAACAACGTAGACAATAACCCAGATAAACATTTAATACGTGCCACTTGCGTGCAAGGAGAAGATTTTGATTTGATTGGAATTGCGGAAACCCATCTTAAAGGAGACAATACTATTAACCTAGTGGGATATACATGGTTTGGTCACAATAGGACTGAAATACATAAGCGGGCATTAAATGGCTCAGGAGGCGTAGGCTTTTTAGTGAAGAATGATCTTCTCTCCTTTTATGATATATGCGTTCTTGATAGATCAGTCGAAGGTGTGATGTGGATAAATATAACCGACAAAGGTGGAAAATTTCAGTTTAATGCATGTGTTTGCTATTTACCACCTGTAGATTCTACCCGTAATGTTGACGCCCAAGACTTTTATGACACTGTTCTTAGTCAGATTCATACATATGGAAAAACAGGTTTGTTTTTTTATGTGCGGAGACCTGAACAGCAGATGTGCAGATATGGAAGACTTTATTCCTGGGGTTGATGATATTATAGAGCGTGACGTTATTGATTACGTTTCAAATGCATACGGAGAAATTTTATGTGATTTCTTGATAAATTCCAACTGTTGTATCTTAAACGGAAGAAATACCAAACGTAATAATTATACATATGTGTCGACACGCGGTTCGTCCGTTGTAGACTATTGTATTGTGCCATATGAAACGTATGTCGATTTACCGATTTTGAGGTTTCTACGATGTCTGAGCTCATGCAAAACTACAATTTGTTTGACTCAGTTGACCAATGTGTTTCAAAACCCGACCATTCTCTTCTAGCGTGGAATATGTGTTTGGATAAATTGACAAAGTCTCATGATGAAAACAAAAGTAAAGAAAGAGAAGTGAAAAAGTTCGATTTTTCTAACATCCCAAGCTCTTTTTTGGATAATCGGTTACGAGATATTGAGGATTTAATTCTACAGTTGGATATGAACATGGTGAATCAGGATGGCATCAATAAATTGTATGGAAATTTTGTAGATATTCTAAAAAACGAAATGAACGATTGCCTAGACTACAAAACTGTCAAACTACAAGATGGACAAAGTAATAAAAAGAGGCGCACAAAGAAACCTTGGTGGTCCGATCAACTTACTGTGCTTTGGAACAAAGTCTGTGAAGCGGAGAAAGACATGCTTAAATGTAAGATTACGTCGAGAAAACGCGAGTTTAGAAGTGTGTTCATTATGAAAAGGAAAAACTTTGACAGAGAAGCACAACGTGCAAAACGACACTATTGGAGAAATAAAGTATTGAGAATTGATGAACTGGAAAGTGGTAACCAACGCGAATTCTGGAAAGAAATTGGACGAATCGGCGTTGGACAAGAACGACGTAAACTTATCCCAATGGAAGTACAATTACAGAATGGAGAAATCACGAATGATAAAGACAGTGTTCTATCAGAATGGAAAAATGCGTTTTATGATTTACTAAATGCAAACGATGACAGTAATACACCGGAAACATCAATAGACTCGCAACGTATTCATGAGCCTGATATCGAGTGTAGAGGATTACATGAACTAAATGATGAAATAAGTATCGATGAAGTGCAGCGAGCAGTCCGTAGCTTGAAAATGAACAAAGCAGTCGGTGTGGATGAAATACCAGCTGAACTTTTTAAAAATGTCACCGTGATACCGTTATTGCATAAACTATTCAACAAATGTTTTTTCACGGGAATAATTCCAGAGATTTGGGCTAAAGGAATTATACACCCTATTCCAAAATCATCTACAGGAAATGCGCGGGATCCGATGAATTACAGAGGGATTACGTTGGTTCCTGTATGTTATAAGCTTTATTGTCATTTGTTAAATAATAGACTGAATGCATGGGAATCCGAGAATAACATTTTATGTGATGTCCAGAACGGTTTCAGGAAAGGACGGAGCACTATTGATCATGTTACCTCGCTCACATCAATTATAGAAACCAGAAAGTGTAATCGATTATCAACATTTGTTGCATTTATAGACTTCCGCAAAGCATATGATTGTATTGATCGTACCATTTTATTTCGGAAACTTCAAAGTATTGGTATTCAAGGGAATATATATAACGCTATTCAGTCCTTGTATAAAAGTGTGGAATGCTGTGTTAGGATAAATGGCTGCAAAACAGACTGGTTTAATGTGAGTTGTGGCCTAAAACAGGGCTGTTTATTATCGCCATTACTCTTCAATTTTTACATTAATGACCTTGCGACACATTTAACATCTTTAAATTTAGGAGTTGATATTGGAGGTGAAAAAGTTTCGGTGTTTTTATATGCTGACGACCTAGTGTTATTTGCCAACTCTGAAAACGAACTGCAAACGTTATTGGATTCAATGAATATATGGTGCGTCAACAATAATATGACAGTGAATGGTAACAAGTCAAATGTCTTACATTTCCGTCCGAATTCTTCACCAAGATCTGCAGCAAATTTTAAATGTGGAAATATAACTTTGAAAACAGTCGATAAGTATACATATCTTGGACTCGTATTAACAGAACATTTGGACTACCAGATCATGGCTAAACATGTTGCAGCTGCCGCCAACAGAGCTTTAGGACTTTTAATTTCGAAACATAAATCGTTTGGAGGTTTTCCGTTTCGAACATTTTCTAAACTATACGATTCAACAGTTTGGAGCACTATCAGCTATGGAGCAGCAGTATGGGGAGATAAAAACTTTTCCTGTGTAAACGCGGTTCAGAATAAAGCGATTCGCTTTTTTATGGGTGTTGGACGATATACGCCAAACACGGCGATAATCGGTGACTCGGGATGGAACCAGCTAATATAAAACAATGGAACAGTGTCAGTAACCAGTGGTGTAGGCTAAAAAACATGGACCGTAATAGACTTAACTACAAAATTTTTAAGTGGTCCGAAGTTTGTAGCTTGAACGGACGTAAATGTAAAAACTGGAACTATAGAATCCGTCAACAATTTGTATCAGCAGACTTTGATGATCCTGTATAACGCCGAAAATGTGGATAAAGCCTTGGTTAAGAATGTACTGTATGACAAACTTTTATCTCAATTGTACGATGAATGGTCAAACAATCTCAATAAAACTGTATCTCAAAGGAATGGTAACGGTGGAAATAAGTTGAGGACATATAGAACTTTTAAAACGTCATTACACACCGAGGAATACATGCACAAAGTTATAGTTCCATCACATAGAAGAGCATACGCGCAGTTTCGGTGTGGTGTTGCACCGATCCGCCTAGAGACTGGACGATTTGAGAGGCTACCCGTGCAACAACGGACTTGCGAAACTTGTAAAAACATTGTTGAAACTGAGGAACATGTCTTGTTAGAGTGTCCGTTGTACGATGATCTGCGAAATGAACTTTTTAAAATTATTCTGTCAGAACACTCAAACTTTTTAAATTTTTCCAACCTGGATAAATTGTCTATTGTTCTAGCCAGTAACTGTGATAGTATTATTATTTATAGTGCCAAAATCTGCAAATTTATTTTAGATAGAAGACGTCGATTTTTATATCGTTAAACTTTTTTTTTTCCCTTTTTTTTTAAATGTAAATATAAATATTTTAAGGAAATTTTTAATCTAGCTGTACAGTTATATTTATAATTATTAATTTTCAATATATATACATATATATTTTTAATCCCGTCTCTCATAATTCTTTTTAGAATGGCATTAATATTTTATATTATTGTATGTATTCGTGTATTATGTTATGTATTGTAATATTAATGGTGAGACGTAAATAAACTATTTGTATTGACTATTTTTTTTTATCGAATTTAATGAGGATATCATCATATTTAAGTTTGTTTCAAAACAGGGGGTTAGCTGGAGATCAATCAGACTTCATTTAGATGGACGTGTCTTAAAGAAATTAATACAGTAAATAATTTGGGGAGGGGAGGCTGGGGTAGTAAAAGATTGGAAAAAGAAACGTATTTTCTGCTTAATTAACATTTTTTTTAGGTTATATAACATCTTCCTCGGTTCATCTTTCTCGAAGCATATCATTGAGGGAAAGTAATTCAAAAGCAATTAATCTAGACTCAATAACCCTTTAAGTAATGATTATTTTTCATACACCGATTTGAAAGTACACAATTTGTCAAAGTCTTAATCGTCACTAATTAAATAAAAAATTGGAATAATTTTAATAGAAACAATAAAAAAAAAATCTCCCATTAAATCGCAATTTTAGAATAAGTCTAAATAGAAAAAGCTGTTAATCTAAAACTTACCAAAGTCGTATTTCCCCCTGTCTTTACCTTACAATAAACTTTCCTATGATCCGTGTTTTATCGTCCACATTTCTAAAACGTTCACGTAAATTGATGGCGTCATGTGTTAAAACAGTTATTGGCCAATCAAATCGGTATATTGGATTTAATCTGCACGCTCGTGTGACCCTTCAACCCGAACTCCTACGTCGTTCGGGTTAATCAGGGTCACCAAAGCCGTGCAGATTAAATCCAATATACCGACTTGCTTGGTCAATAACTATAACTTATTTTGAAGAATTTCTACTTGAAAAACAAAGAATATGTCATTAAAACTTTTGTTCTTTTTGAAATGATTATTCATTTTATTTCATTTAAAACATATGCTTGTAATTTAGACTTGTATTTCTAATTTTTAAAGCAACAAAAAGTGTATGTTTCTAAGTATGATGAAAACTCCAGTGCTCAAGCCGCCTTAAAGTACAACGAGAAACACAGTGTCAACATCACGCCTAAAGAAATGGATAAGGTAAAATTATATAGTATGCACTCGGCAAATTGTAAAATCAAATTTATTGTAGATTATAGCTTCCTCCTCTATATATATTGGTAGACTATTGATTTTCGTTTTATCTTGTATTGCAAAATAGCAATTCACAATAGGTATAGTTCTTTGTTTATATCTGCAAATTTTGAGACAAATTGGCAAATAATGGGTTAGACTGTTTGTTGGAATAAAGAAAATTTAGTGATGTTCTGCTTTATTGAGACAGATTTATCAAATTTTAATATCAAATATTTGTGTTTGTTTGAATCAAATTGTCAACTTAGCTATTGAAGGGGAGATAACTCAAATAGGAATTGTTTTATACAGGAATGATAGAGAAATTGTCAATTTTTACTTGTAGCTAGAACAGAAGGTCGGTGACACATTATTTTAAATTAAAAGCTATCTTCTCATATTTTATTGCAACATTCTATCTCATTGATTTCTTTTTATTCACACAATGTGTTTTTGTGATGAACAATCTATGCAAATTTGGGCAATTTGGCACGACTTTTAGCTTGAAAAAATAGCATAGTGATCCATACAATTAATTATTTCTAAATCAAAACCATGGGAATATCTACATTCTGGCAAAGTATAAGAAAAAAATTCTAATGAGTTTTGTTCTGGGTGGCCTTATTTTGACCTCTTTACTAATTAGCAGTGGACTATGAAAACAACTTTGATGTATTATGCATGTATAAAAATTGGGGCATTCCGGCTTCCTCCACCAAAAAAAAAAGAAGGTTGGAACGAAATAGCCAAAAGTGATTAATGTGTCGTAAAACACCAGGTTGAGCAACCAATCGTATTACATTTATCATCAGATTATTATATTTTGAATAATTGGTAGCTTGAATTTTAACTTTGGTAAATCCTAGAAATGACTTTCTGCTTATGAACTTCTAACTTAATACCTAACGGCCTGTCTGGATTTTTTCTCAGAGGAATCTGAGCTTCTTATATTTTGGTCACATTATATCGTTGTAAGTGACAGAACTTTTGTGCTGGATGTACTGGATTGTGCTTTTTTAACTGATCATTGGGTGCGAATGGCTCGTCTTTAGAAAAGGTATTTAAGTACTAGAGTTTTCTGCATTTTTGATGCTCCCCATGCATTTTCCGAAAACTTACAGAAATAGTGGTTAACAATATCCATTCATGTCTGATCAGCAACTCAGGATTCTAGGAGCTTCAAGTTTTCTCACTAATTCCTTGCATTCAGCATTTGGTAGATTCTGCGTCTAACGTGATATTGACAATTCGACTGTTCCTCTATGAGCTGTATTTATTGGCTGATTCAGTTTTGCTGCATGGTTGCTTATCTTATATGTTATAAAATTGAGAATGGGAAAGGTGAATGTGTCAAAGAGACAACAACCCGTCCAAAATACAGAAAACAGCCAAAGGCCACCGATGTGTACTCTAATTTTTAGTCATCTTCAAATGTTTGAAAACAATGTTCTATAGAACACCAAAACAATGAATAAATTAGTTACATTGTACTAAAATGACATAGAAAAAGAGTGAAGGAATTTTAATATCTATTTTGTATATTCTTTTAGACCAGAACAAAAGCTGACAAAGCAAGGGATGAGTTAGAGAAAACAGGTATTTTTTTTATATCACGGTAAAACAAGATGGAAATCTTATTCTATGTAGTAAAATCTGACATGTCTTTTCTCAAAATATATATAAAATACATCAAGTGTGTTTCATTCTTAAGACCTTAATAGAATCAGTGTAAACATTTACTTTTGGTATGTTGTGTTTGTAAAATATCTGTAAAATTAAAATTGAGATTAGAAAAGGGGAATACGTCAAACAGACAACAACCGACCCATATAGCAGAAAACAGCCGAATGTCACCAATGGGCCTTCAAAGCAACGAGAAAATCTCGCATCCAAGGCAGACCCAGCTGGTCCCTTAAAAAAATGTGTACAAGAGACCAAACTGATATGTATAGTTGGTTATGTTTAAAGTTTTCAAAAACAAATTAATTTTACAACTGATGAAATCAATATTTTAAGATTTCACATCTGTGTTATTAATACTTGAGTATGTTTGAGAGACATATGTTTGATTTATAACCTTAGAGTATGTTTTGAGAGGACCAATATGTGTTGATTTAATAACCTTAGAGTATGTTTTGAGAGGACCAATATGTTAACATGGATCGTACCTAATTAACGGGCTTTATAAACAAAGTCAGTGTAATACTTAGAGAAAAAGTTGTAAAATATACAGACCGTTAGAAAGGGACAAGCAAATTAAATTGTTGATGAACTTTAAACATTTACTTTTACGTGAATATCAATGATGTTTCCTTTTCAGATACGTTATATCAAAATCTTGTGAAGCAGGTCCAAGAGGAGATGTCAACATGGGAAAAAGAAATGTCTGGTTTATGTAAAGTGAGTTCAATATTTTTCGGATCACTACCTTATTTTTTACATTTATTCACATTTTTGACATTTCAAAATAAATATAATTCTATTTAGATAATTCTACAGACTTAGGGAATTGATTACGTGTATGCATATCATGTGACGCTATCTGTACACCATTGTTTGGTCTTTGGTAATATGATGCTTTCCCTTCTCCTACCTAGCCATTTTCTAACATCATATAGAAAATATGATGTGGTATGATTGCCAATGAGAAAAATGTCCAAAAGAGACCAAAAATGACACAGAAATCAACAACTATAGGTCACCATACGGCCTTCAACAATGAGCAAAACCCATACCGCATTATGTATTGCTCAAGTTGAACTAGATCTTTTGGTGAAATTTATTGTGCATATACAATATAATTAGACGGATAGAAATAAAGAAAACATAAAATTATAAAATTAGAATAAAAAAAAGATGTAGAAAAGCAAGAGGGAGGAAAAAGGGATGAATAAAATTGTCCCAAATGTGTTTACCTGTCATTCAATTAATTATTTCACAGGTTTATTTTTGTTGTTGTTAAATTTTATTTTTTACACAGAAATTCAAGATTTAGATGAACAAAGAATTGACCATTTACGTGATTATTTATGGAAGTGTACAAACATAGACTCACAGGCTAATGTTGATCATGATCAGGTAGGCAAATTCTTCGAGGGAGAAGGTTGAATATATAAATAAAGTAGTATAAACAATCCAAGTCACAATGCATAAAAAATAAACAATTATTGGTCAAACAATGGCCTTCAACGCGGAGTTTATTGTAGAGCATATCTATTCCGCGAACCTCTCAGTAATTGTCATTTTATTGTGCTTTCTCACTTGTTTATTGTATTCACCCATCAGTAGCGGCACCCAATGAATCGCCGCTAATGTCGAATTATCTGTCATAAAATGTCATCCACGTCATATTTTGGTAAAAAAAATCAAAACACCTTGGAAACGTTCGAAAGAAATCAAAAACACCTAATCAGCCTCTTTTACCGGAAATGACGGTTGTGCACCTGTTATTTGATTTTTGATCCGAGTGATTTTGTGATTACCCTAAAGATACAGGAAGAAAACACTTAGGACTATTTAATTGTGTACAATTGATGTTAAGTTTTACAACAGTTGACCGATTGTATGACAACAAAACTTATTCTGTCATTTTGCTGTATAAACTACTATTATCAAGATTGAAATATGTTGCAATTCATTGAACATTTGGTTTAATTTGTCTCGTTTAGAATCTTATCAACTACTGTATATGATTGCTGTTTTGTCTTTTCAGTGTTGTGAAAATGTCAGACTTATATTGGAAAAATGTGATATAGACAATGATATTGATCATTTCATAACCAGATTCAAAACTGGAAACAGACATCCTGGTAATAAATAGATATGATACGATGTGGTATGAATTTCAATGAGAAAACTCTCCAACCAATTACAACTTTTCTAAAATTAAACCACTAAAGGCCAAACTATGGTCTTTAATACGGAGCCTTGACTCACATCGAACAGAAATCTATAGATAAGTATGGAATGCTATTTCATCCGAATTTAGCCCCGCATATTGAAAGTTAAGACAAATAAGTCGTTCAGTGTTTTACTTCGCACTAGCTTTTAAACATGCAACTAGTCTTTTTAAACTTCTGCTTTCTGACTCGCATTGCAACCATGAGACTGTCACTGTATATTTGCAGAAATGTAAGAACCATCAAGTGTCTACGCATCAACATCACAACCATTTAAATACATTTGTATTCTTTGTCTACGGTTTAGATTTAAGGTGTACATGTTAAAAGTTGACAAATGATAAACCTATTATCTTAGTGATTTGATCATTCCTGACAGAAAAGAAAGCTAAGGAATACATGATAATTATGCAAGCTGACTTACCGAACCACTGAGATTGCATGCTATAAAACGATTAGCAGAAGAATAGAAATTTCATTGCAAAGTTTAATTTAAACTAGTAGCTAACATTTTTAGATTTCTTTATTATTAATTCTAGCACGGGTTGAATACAAAGGTCATGCAAAAATAAGCACACCAGTGAGTAACCGAAGGTTGCCATCGATACCCAACTCAGGATCTCATATTTATGCTGATGTTAGTTGTAAGTATTTTAAGAGACATTATGTAAAAGGGGAGTGAAGGGAAAGGACTATTCGCTTGTAAAAATGTAGTTTCATCAATGATTTCATGCATTAATCTGAAACCGAATTAAAATAATCTTTGTTGCGGAAAAGAAAGCTTAGAAACAGATTAAGAAAATGACTGACACAAACGTACACGTGATTTTAGGAGTTATGTCCCTTAGTATAGTCCACAACAGGAAAGGTTCATAACATTAAGTTATATTCAGAGAATTAAGCAATATTTGTCACAATAGAATTTCTTTTCACAAACAACTTGATCTTAAATATGATTTCAATGGAAATGAATAAGCAAATTGTCTAAATTAATTCGTAGTGACATGAAATACAATGTTATTTCGTGGACACATTGTATATATATATAGCGATGTGAGGGATATCTTTATGAAATAAACGGGAAAAAATAAGGAAAAATACGCATAGCCTTTGGATTTTGTTATCGATATGTTGAAAAAATAACAGTTACCACTATCTAACAGAATTTCTTATTGTCTAAGTAAAAACATACATTATACAGGCCCGCGGTTTATCTTATAAACAAGAACATTAAATTAATTAGAATAAATTAATGATTATGTCTAATTATTTTACAGAGAAAAAACGATTGATTTATCAGATGGTAATAGGAATAGGAATAACTATTTGGAACGGGATGTGAATACTTTTCGTATATACTTTGAATGCTATGTGATTGTATTGTGTAAAGACTATTTTCTGTTCAATTGTTTCTTACTCTTCTTACTGTTTAACTTTAACATATATTATGGTAAAACATTACTTAGATAACTGTGTGGGTGCACGGTAAGGAAACCTGACTCCTATTTCTGATACACTCGGTCCAGGTTTAAAAAAGAAGACTTTTCATCACATTTGTTTTATAATGTATAGGAGGCTTTTTGTTCACTCGTTCCTGGTCCTTATAACATGAACTGTTTGACTCTTACAAATATTCTGCAAAACGGTGACTAAGATACTCGTATGTCGCAAAAGGGGACAGACCAGTAAAAAACTGATCATAGATAAAAATGTTCACAGGGATACAGGCTGATTAATGAAGATATAAGAAAAGCTTATTTTGTAAGCTATATTTCAAATGTACTCGAATCCCCGAATTAAAAAAAATGTAGACTTTTGATTATTATGGTCTTTTTTTTATAACGTCATCTGAACGAATCTCGACAATAGCAGGAATGTTCAACATTTTCCAAGCAATTGAATTTATCATGTGTATTTAAATAATGCTCAAATTGTTGCTTCTTGAATATTTTACGTATTATTTTTGCAGTCCGTTATCATGTATAGGTTTTTCTATTTATCTAGAATTCAAAAGTGTTAATACAGTGTATGCTCAGACATACCCTCTTTCCCCCAATTAACCATTGTAAAAGAATTCTTTAGACCCTGTGATCATATGGCCCATTATAATTGTTTTTAACGTTTTTATGCATCAGGCTTTGTATTTCAAATGTTAAAGTTGAGCTTTCCTAATGAAGGTCATCCTAGAAAGCGCTTCGGACGTTATTTATAAATTGCATTTTTGAAAGGAATTTGAAAATGTTGTCGCATGAATTTCATCAAAACTGTGTAAGGATATATATGTTATATTGACAATGTATAAAAACTAATCATAGATACCAAGATTGAAATTTAATTGCGCCAGACGTACGTTTCGTCTACAGAAGACCACTAATACTACTGACGTGAATGATATATTCAAATTGAGGCTTACATTATTTATATATTTTTATGAGTATTTATTGTTTCAATAATTTGAGGAGTCTTTTGGGATTTAAAAAAAAATGTATTTGTTTTGATACTGTTAATAATGGTCTTATAAACAACACGTATAAGTTACCTGAATACCGGTTGAAGGAAGTTCGCTGGCGAGTTTCATTACAAGCTTCCAAAATATATGCATTTTAGTCAAAACATGCATATACGTGCTCCTGTTTTTGTGATATATGCATCTAAAGTATTAGATGAGAAGCAGGGTTCTAGCTCTTCATTTGTCATATATTTTCCATACAAAAGTTCTCACATTCAAATAATTTGAAGAAATATCATTAGTATTGTTGTATTACATTTAGTTAGGATATATATTATATAAACATAATAATCGAAGCTTACTGGTAAATTTTTTGAATGATATTAAATCGATTACGCAACAGGAGTTCATATAACAAACACTAGGAGGCTGTTATAACCTGCAAACATTCTTTAATAAGGATATCCTTTCGTAATTTGATGAGCATAAACTTGAATTATCTTAGATGCATATGCTACCTAAATTTGATATTTGAAAGGAATGTTCGATTTGTGAAATATATTATTGTATGGAATCTATCATTACTAATTTTGTTTTATTTATGAGTAAAATCATACATTAACACTCGCAATTGTGTATTAAGGATTTTCTTTTTTCTAGAAACCTGCTTGAAAAAGAAAATTGCTTTAATTATAATGTCATAAATTTGAAGTAAGACTGAATAGTATAAATAAATCGTGCATCAACTATGCTTTTTATTAGAATATGTCAAATTAACAGTTTTACTATATGGAGCTATGCTAATTACAATTACTAAGACTGCATAAAAGATAATCTCTCACGAAAGATAATGACTGCATTTATATATATCATCTAGCATTTTCAAACCACTAATTTCAGACATCTTGAGTGATGAAATCAAGGAAATGTTTTATTTGTGCCATTAGCTATAAATAACTGATGATATGGGGTCAATATAAAAAAATGTCAATTCAAAACGTACTCAAAATAGGAGCAAACAAATCACAAAAAAATAATAATTTGTATATGTTAAATATTTAATTAATATCTTCATGACAAGAACAAAACTTTCATTATAGTTTTCTATTGATCTTTATATTGCTTACTTTATTTAACATAAGTTGCATATTAATTTAGTTTTTTATTGACACTTTATATACTATTTACCCTTAAGAGATAAGATCTGTCAAGTGAAATGTCTTTTGACATAAAGTATACCGCATATATTCATCCATCCATTCATCCATTTCTTTCTAACAATACTATACGCATGTTTTATGTTTATATTATGTTAATGTTATAGTTTAAATAAATATTTAATTTTGATAAGCGTTATTGAACATTTTTTTTGCATTTGCCATAAGGACACAACTGATTAAAAGAAAAATAACAAAAATTCCGAACTCTGAGGAAAATTCAAAACGGAAAGTTCCTAATCAAAATGGCCAAATAAGAAGCTCAAACACATCAAACGGATGGATAACAACTGTCCTATTCCGGACTTGGTACATGCGTTTTCTGACGAACAGACATGTTAGGTAAAAAGGTCAAAAACAGGGAGTTAGTAGTTGAAATTTTGTTATAATATTAATCACTATAAAACAATAAATATGTCAACAAAGAAAAACAAATAAAACATAGACAAAGCATATTAGCTAAACGAAAGACAAAAATACTAAAATGTACCATGGCACAATAACACTATGATGGAACATAGTCTAAGTACGGAACCATGTCAAATGCATATTACAAAAAATAGACTAAACAGTAAAAGTAATAATTACAAGATCAAATAAATCAACACTCTATCATGTTAGTACGATGGTAATTATATTCTATATTACTAGCCCATCGTGTATATTATTTGTTAAGTTGATGCTAAATATTTACCAAAACGGGTTGTTATTTTCCGATAAACTTTGTTAGAAAAAGACACAATCCTGGTTCATCAACTCGCAGACACTGGTGTCGTTTTACAAAGTATTAGTAGCAGCTGGAGGCTCTAGAATACCAAATGATTATACCAAAATTATACCGTACGAAACAAGAAGAGTGCGACAAGGAGAGGCGCACAGTTCGTTCAAAGAATGCCTACATTTTGTTGCAAAAGTCTGCTTAGAATTCAACAAATATGTAGTTACTAAGAAACTCCAGCATACTAATTACTTTTTCCTCTGTGTCGTACTGGTTAGGCTTTCCTTTTTTTTTTTTTTTTAAATTTTAAACATTTTATCTTAATAATCACCTGATACATCAACCCTAAGTTGTCCTTTTAGGCTTTTTTACTTTTTTTATCTGCGCGTCTGACATATTTAAATTATACGCCTGATACCTTCGCTAACTATTAGCATGTCAAAATATATTTCTAGTATTGTATTGTTTATTTGTGTATTTCTCTGTCCTGAATGTTCTTGCATTTATTTGTACTGCAGTCCTTTCATATAATGTTGTCATTTTAGTGTTATATTTAACTTTGTCGTAAGAGTGCGAGGTTTGGCTAGCCACAAAACCAGGTTCAATCCACTTTTTTCTTTAAATGTCCTGTTCCAAGTCAAGAAAATGGCAGGTGCTATCTTAGTTGGTTTCTGAGTGTGTTGCACTGTCGTTTGTTTTGTTGCACTTTAGTGATTCTGTTGTTTCATTGTTTTCCTTTATAGCTGATGTGTTTCCCTTGGTTTTAGTTTGTAACCCGGATTTGTTTTCTCTCATTCGATTTATGACTTTCCGACAGCGGTATACAACTGTTGCCTTTATTTACCTTTATGCCGTATGGTATCTCAAAGTAATTAATTTACAGTGTATGCTACAATTTTTATGTTAAAAAGCATTGAAGATTACGTCTTTTAGACGCTTTCCAAGTTCACATGGGGAATGGTGGTTCGCAGGGTTTAAAAAACAAAATTATTGAAAGAACTAATATTAAAGAAAGATCGAAAATAATGCACTAGTTCTTTGGATTTCTTTTTAGAACCCACATATGGTTAGTACCTCTAAACTGTTTCACAGTATTTTTAAAAACCCTCTTTTACTGCGGACAGAATTTTTGTCAATCTAAAGAACGATTTCTTTGTGAAACATGCCGATGAGCCGGCAATTTACCGTTGTTTGTACGGAATTTTGATCCCCTCCCCCTTATTATGTTTTTATAAAATGAAAGGTATCACTTAGAAATCTTAATCAGTCATGTATTTTACGTTCCCTTACGTAATATCATAAATCTAAAGTGATTGCCATGAAAAAATAAGTGTTGATATTAAGAAAATCAATTGTACAATTGCTAATGCATAAAAGATGATATGCGGTCAATATAAAAAAAAGAACGTCAATTCGAAAAATCATAAAAAGATGAATAATTTGTATAATATTAACTAACTACGAAATAAAAATTATGATTTCATTACAAGCACATAAACTTTTATTTAGGAATTTTTGGTTCTCAATGCTCTTCAACTCCGTACTTTATTTGGCCTTTTTAACTATTTTTTTTTTGAGCGCCACCGATGATCCTTTTGTAGACGAAACGCGTCTAGCTCAAATACAAAATTTTAATCCTGGTATCTATGATTTTTTTTTATTGTATTTGTCTTTTGATCTTGATAATACTTGCTTTATTTAACGTAAGTTGTATATTATTGAGTTTGTTTATTGACTCTTTATGTACTATTTCACCTCTAATAGATAAGATATGTCAAGTGAAATGTCTTTTGACACCAAGTATACCACAAGCGACATATATTCATTCATTCATTTTTTTATAACAATCATGACAATGCTATACACATGTTAAATGTTTATCTATACTATTAAACGAGAAGACCTCATTTTGTGTGTCGCTTCTCTTCCTTCCACAATAATCAATCATCATGCCTCTGTGTCCTATAGGTAACATGCATAGTCGCATTTGTCATCCATTCTTATGATTATTCAGATTGAGTTATTTTGGGAGAAAAAACGACAAAAAAAGAGTCCGGATATGATTTCGTCATCAGACTGAAATTTAGTCATAGATAAGACTTCCGGTTTGAAACATACACAAATACAACCAATCGTATGATAGATAACAAAAATGAAAAAAATATTAAGCCAGATAACGAAAATGAAAAAATAAATAAGCCAATTAGATCGTTCTCAATATCATGGTGTTTAGATCGCAAGAACCACAACTATTATACCTCCTTATGGAGGACAATTATTTTTCGCGTTTATCTACATGAAAACTACGATTATACTACTTCAATATATAGAGACTCTCTGTTATCTGTCTACTGTTTTCTTTGAAATGTTAACGTTTACTATCTAAGGGGTCATACCAGTTGCATATATATTGAAATAAGTAAAACATGTGACACAAGTACAACCAATCGTATGATAGATAAAAAAAATGATAAATAAATAAGACAATCAGAGTGTTCTCCATATCATGGTGTTTAGATCGCAAGAATCACAACTATTATACCCCTTAGAAAGGCCAATTATTTTTCGCGTTTCATATCATGGTCACGGTTTAGATCGCAAGAAAAATTTATGGTTGAAAGGGGAAATAGTGATTTGGCAAAAATGAAAGTAAGGTAGAGACTAGAGGGAGGCAGGACCTTTTTTCGGGGCGACGGGATCGGGTGTTTTTAAGCTCGGGATTTGGGGAGTACGGAAACCGGCAATATATTTTTCGATTTCGGGATTTCGGGATATGAATCTCTTTAAATTCTGCATCTCGGGATTTCATGATTTTAAGCCCGGGATTTCGGGCTCAGGACCCCTCCGACCACCCCTTAAATTAGCCTAGAATGAAATTCAAAACAGTGTGGCTGTGGCCATTGATTGACACATTAAATTCATTCATTGACTGGGACAATTTAGGTGAACGTTTGTATGTAACGACCACTGCTCACTATGTACTTTTTAAAGACAATTAAACTATGGGGTCACCAAAGGTTCTCAACACCTTAATAAAGTAATTTGAAAAATTAATCAGAAATAACACGATGTTTTGATTTATATCAATTATATAAATCAAAACATAAAGGTTATTCCTGATTAATTTTTCGAATTATTTTATAATTAAAGGCGTTAAGAAACCTTTGGTGACCCCCACAGTTTAAATGTGTATCGTAGGTACGTCGTGAACAGTGGTCGTTACAGACAAACGTTCACGTAAATTGTCCCAGTCAATGGATGACTTTAATGTGTCAATCAATGGCCACAGCCACACTGTTTTGATATTCATTCTAAGTCGGTCTTAATCATTTATACATGATTCATATTCTACCATTGGTATGTTAATAAGGCTCTCAAAAGAAAAGGCACTGATGGATTGTCCTAGAAGCATATTTTATTAGACTAATAATGGTCTATATATAAGCAGTTATATTTATTTCATGTTTGAAACGGTGCAAATTTTTAATTTAATTTGACTTTTACCAAAATAAGCATTGTAGCAAAGGAGAAGAATAATTGTGGTCTGAGGCCAGAAACACGAAAATAATTGAATTTAACAGAAAGGAAACAAATATCGGACTTTGGAAAAAGGGAGAGGGCTTTTGATACCTTTAATGAAATTCTCCATACATAATATCTTTAACAAAAAAATCATCCTACAACAGTTCACAAGCTGTATATGCCCGCGATTTCGCGGGTGTGTTCTAGTATTATGTTAATATTATAGTTAAAATAATATTTTAGTTTTGATATGTGTTATTTTTTTATATTTGGAATATTAAACTGCCACTGAAAACAATGGTCTAAAGGAATGGGTAGAAATTTGGTATACAGCTAGCCATCTTACGATTCATTATGGCGTTGTTGCATTTGTTCTTAAACGCACATGTACTCTCTATATGTGAGGCATCATATTTAAAGTACCAATTATGACAGTCATACAGACGTCACACTCTGACAAGGGTTTATGTCGGTCGAAAGGAGACCAAGTGACTATTTTTTAGGCCCTGATTACCCTGTGGATAAGGACAACGAAAAGCTCAACATAGTATACATACTTTTGTAAATTGTGGTAAATTTATGTTGCCCACCCCTAGATAGATTTTATTTATAATATAACGTGTTGCTAGCTAGCTGTCTCACTAACATATAACACAAATATCGTTTTATCCAATTAAAGATGTTTGATACTATAAACTTAGACTGGTATTTACTAATCTGTAAAATAAGTTTGGAAATTGTTTTATTATTCCTTGTTTGTGGATTTAAAAACAAAATCCACAAAGTAATGTACCTGTAACTTTACCTCAAAGACAAAAAGATTACGTGTGTTAGCCTCTCACATGGAGGTTAATTTGAAAAACAACCTTTATTGCCTAATTAATTGGAAACATGCAGATTTTTCTCGATTATCATACGGACAAACAATTAAAATACACAAATGCGATTGTTCCCTTTCATGAATAAGTAAATCCTCAGTCTTTATAATAGATTATTTACCACTATAACACTTCATTCCAAATAGTTTATTAGTAATTGTTTTTGCAAAAGTAGAAAAGAGATTCGACACATTATAAAACAAAATTAGTGACACCCTCGTAATACTAGTATACAACATATAAGCACAAAAAACAGAAGATAGTGACAAGAAACATGTAATATAAGGAATGCATGTAATTCAAATAATAAATAAAACAAAAATAAAAGTACACAATGTTAGATAAGACTGGACTGGAGTTAACTATGAGAACGATATAACTTATTGAAGCAATATTTGTATAGTGTGTAAGACATACGTTTTGAGAACTAAATTTCGTTTAGATGATCTGCAATATAAAGATAATGTAATACACTTCTGCTTTAAACACCAATGCATATTAAGTGGTTTTTTGAAATGGCCAGCAGATAATAATTATTTTCTTAACCCCAAATGTATGTAAAATAATCCCGAAAAGATAAGTGAGCAAATCGCTGAACAAAGTTAATAATAAATGCTGAAAAAACTCTTTTAGTAACAAATGACACAACCTGGATACACAGTATAACATTCAACAAAACATTACACAGGGAACCTGGACATATCTTCAGCTAGTTTGCATTAACTTTCCAAAGTCTAAATTCTGTTGAGGAAAAACTGCTGGTGGTATAGTCCAAATAATTATGACGTCTTGAAAGGCTATTATAATTTTTTTCTTTGACGCCTTACATCGACGTCATAACGCCAAACTCATATATTCAGTTGGACTTTGAGAAGAAATTTACTGCTTTATTAAAACGTTTAGCTGATTTCTCCTAAAGATGCTTCATTTTAGGTGTATAAAATATATTTTTTAACCAAACTCGGTACATTTTCACCGACCTGAATTTCCGGAAATGTAAAACAATGGTTCCGGAAATTCGGGTTTTACCGAGTTTGGTGTGAACATTATTTTATAATCTTCTTAAAGGAAATCAGACAAACGTTTTAAAAAATGCAGTCGACATGTTCCCGCCTCGGATGGAATTGTTCCTTATATTATTATTTCTGTAGGGATTAATTGGAAATATTTTGCACAAACAAACACATAAAAGGTAAGAATTTTTGTTTATGCATTTTGTTTTAGCCTTCAATGAAAATTTGATGGCTAAATTGGGTCTCAAAGTTGAGAGCAAAATATGCTCTCAAAGTCCAACCGAAAATGGCGGCTTCAGCATTATGACGTCGATGTAAGGCGTCAAAGAAAAAAATTATAATAGCCTTTCAAGACGTCATAATTATTTGGACTACTGGTGGTATAGACAGGGAATATCTTTTGTCTGTGCACGATGGCTATATAAATTTGGAAAACCGTTGGAGTTTGTGTTTTGAATGCACTGAATAATGTAGTCATGATACGCACTATCGTCTCTGGCAACGTAGCTATTGACTCGACTTTGATGTGAGAATAAAGTAAAGGCTCAAGTCGCTGATGTAGAAGTAATAATCGGGTAATTTTAGTGCATCTGACACGTGTTTATGGCTTAAATCTATTCCAAGGCAAAACATACGTCATATGAAATCAGTTAAATAAAATACTTAGTCCTGGATCATTTATGTACTATATTGACTCTATCCTATTCCCAGCTAATTAAGTGCCTCGGGCACAGTTGACCTTCGATTGATTTGACCTTTTTGATCATACAGCTCTCCAACTGTTTCGGTTATCATACATCCTATAGATTTTCGGATTTGCACGTTCCTGTGGCTCCTTTCAAACACAATTTAGCATAACTTAGAGATTTTCTGTTGAAAGTGTCGCTGATGAATGTAAATATAGAATAGCGTCTCGGACATATTACATTTAGGGAGCTACCATTTGATTTTTATGCGGGGGGGGGGGGGGGGTGGCTAGGATGAAAAATTGTGTTCTGCCTTTTTTATATTTGTAATCTCTGCCTTTATATTTTTCAGTCTGTTCGGTCCTGCCTTTTTTTTTCTTAGCTTATCCTGACTTTTTTACAACAATTGTCATCCTGCCTTTTTTTTTGCCAAGTTACTCATCCTGCCTTTTTTTTTACTCAAAATCCTGTCCTGCCTTTTTTTCAAATTTCATCCTAGCCCCCCCCCCCCCCATTAAAATCAAATGGTAGCTCCCTTATACCGTGTTGTTTTCTTTTATTTAAGTTGCTATGAGTTGCACCATTAATTTAGAGAAAAAAACCACACTATAATGTTTTGCATATTCAAGATTTTAGCCAAATTTTGAATGCATGATTCAACATACGATTTACAACTAAAAATATGTTAAATTATAACTATATGATTAGTTACTTGACAGTTAGATAAGTTTTTTGTTGTCCAAAAGAATATTAAAAATTACATGAAATTTTTAAATTATGCAAATTAGGACACGATCCTGTTTACTAAATATTTACACTAAAATTCTTTTGCGGGATTGTCGGATGGAAAAATCTCAAAAAAACTACAACTCATATATATGGATTTCTTATTCGTTGTAAGTTATTGATTTTTTCTTAAAATTATAATCTGTTATAAATTTGGTGTATATGCTTAACTCATTTATTTTGCTATTAGCGCTTTGTTTTTGTAAAATGTATGTTCAATGAGAGTAAAAATATATATAAAACAAATGTATTAAATTTTCTTGTGAGCGTAGTTTATATTCCACTCGGTATTTCAACATTTAATATACACACGTGTTTACTTCATATTCTGATTTTAAAACTTACATAATAGTTATATATCAAAGGTACCAGAAATATAATTTACTACGCCGGACGCGCGTTTCGTCTACTTAAAACTCATCAGTGACGTTCATATAAAAAAAAGATACATGGATAAAATTTAAATAACAGGAACAACAATGACCACATTGTGTATAAAGATAACGCGGGCTACTAAATAGTAACCACAATACGCATCAAAACACAGACAGACAATTTAAAAACAATAAAATTATATATACAGTGCAACTTCGTACAAGTACGAATTAAGCTTCTTAAACAAAAATAAGGAGATGTTTTATGATTGCTAATGAGATACTTAGTATATATATACACACTAAAGGCATAAGGACAAAAATGTAGACAAGTACATATAAACTATTAATAGAACTCATAACGTAGCAAAAGCTATAAAAAAGACCCACGGATAACAAAATCTAAAAATATCATAATTAATAAACTTTACCCCAAGAACATCGAAATAAAATACATTTATGATAGACGACAAACACGGAGAGACCCATTATGTTTAGGAAAGGCACATTATGACTTGCGGAATGGTTTTTACTGTGAATGTTCAGTGTAATTTGGTTTTGTTATACCTTACAAAGTTTTTGCATATTTTGACAGAAATTAGATACATACTTTAGCCAGTGGCTGAACGAGGCAGGATGATTCTGTTTTGCATATTTAGTTTGTTATTTGAAATGTGTTATGGTGAGTAAATGCATTTTTTAAAGTTTGGAATGATTTTGTAAACGTTGCCATTTTCAAATCGATAAATCAAATGTTATAATAGTTAAAGGTCCGCCATTCTGTAATTTTATTTATTTCAGACTGATTTATTAATTGAAAATTGCCTAACGTCCAATGGCAATTATGTCATGCATGTTCATAATGGCATTTTAAACATTATTAATAAGAATTGAATTGAATAAGGTATACCACCTATTTGATTTTCCATATGCTCGAAAACCTCAAATATTGAATTCAAAATTCAGTTGCTGTAATATATTATTATTGAAAAATGCACAAAAAATTAGATTCACATTATTCCTCACACATGCATTACACAGACAATAAGTGTGTTCAATAAAATCGTGATTTATTTGGTTAATGAAAATAAAATAGTATCAATGAATGAGGTTTTAGAATGGGTTTACAGAATTGAGTATAATTTAGATAAAAGTAAAAATACAATCTTTCTACGCCAGGAATATATTACCCTACCTGTATTTCAGTTTATTTTGTCGATAATTTTTCAGAATATAATTTAAGTATATGGTTGTTGGATAAAACAATTGAGAGAGAAAAGTCATACTAATACTTGCCTCTTCACAATAATAAACACATGTATTTTTACATGTTTTACTTTAATCTTTTTATAAGGCTGTGGTGAACCTTTGGACTTAGTCTTCCTTGTTGATGGGTCAAGCCGTGTGTCACCATCAGACTTTATGCAAGAGAAAGCATTTTTATCATCACAAACAATGGAATATTACATGTCACCAGACAGAGTACGAATAGGAGTTCTGCTATTCTCAGATGAAGTCTGGGACACAGTAGACTTCAAAGTATCTGTAAATAATGGTGACTATATTCACAAAATATCAGACATGACACAACCATTTGGTGACCTGCTAATAAACAGTGCTTTAAAATCAGTGAAGGAACTATTCCGAAAAGAGGGCAGACCTGATGCAAAACGTGCAGTTGTACTGATTACATCAGGGAGATCTAGAATATTGTGGCAATCTTTCCGTGAGGCCCGACAACTCCGACAGGAACGGATATCACTGTTTGCCATCGGTGTTGGCAGTGGGGTTTCAAGGAGTGAACTGATTGGAATCACTAGTGACAGTAACAACATTTTACATGTCGACACATTTAATTCTTTGTTTTCCCTGTCAGCTAATTTACACGAGTTAATATGTCCAGGTAAAAAAAAATAGGTTAATTTAAAACTACTTGTTCTGATGTATGTCATGTATGTACGTCATAATGCAATTTTTATTTAATTTTGACACAGTCACAATATTAACTAATGACAGGAATGAAGAAGAAATGAATATGCATTTTTTCTAATGCTTAGTTCGTTTCTGTGTGTGTTACATTTTAATGTTGTGTCGTTGTTCTCCTCTTATATTTAATGCGTTTCCCTCAGTTTTGGTTTGTTACCCCGATTTTTTTTGTCCATAGATTTACGAGTTTTGAACAACGGTATACTACTGTTGCCTTTATTTATGAGTCGATTCAAAGACACTGTCTTTTAGGAAGTCATCAAAAGTGTCTTTAACTTACCAAAGTCTGAACATAAACTAAGAATAAGGTAAAATCAAGACAAATCAAACAAATGATAACTTCGAAGACTTCTTATAATCTAATGATATATAAGGTACAAAAGGTGTTGTTTTCGTACATATTTATTTTGATTTTTCAATGAGAAAGAGAAAAGGAAGTCCCACGTTGGTTTTTGTCCCTGCTTGACATTAAGCATTTAGAAACTGATGTTCCCAAACCCAACGCACAGTTGACTTATTGTGGATTTAGCTACTATTTTTTAAGTCACTACTAGTCCTAAATGCACTCAATTATTATAGTAGTAATACCTTCACGACTTGAACATGTTTACATGGTTCTGAGCAACACTGGTGAATATAAATCAACAAAAGGGCTTTGAACGTACCAAATTTATAAAGTGCTTTTTCCCTTCTTTTTGGAGGTACATATATACCCAAAACTTTCAATATAAAACCTTTTTTTTTTATATAAAATTGAGAATGGAAATAGGGAATGTGTCAAAGAGACAACAACCCGACCATAGATTAGACAACAACTATTGGAGAGAAAAAAACGCTGTTTGTATGGATTGTTATATGAATTGCGTGGACATTTAATTTTTAGTGTTTAGTTCCATTGAGGGAATTCAATTGAGAAACAGACAAATGATAAGAAAACAAGAAACTACATAGACAATACAATAAAAAAATTGACAATTGTCAATTGTCTCAATGGTAATCTTTTGTCACAATTTTGTTTATTCTTAGTATGTAACACATTCACTAATATGTTATGTCATTTCAGGTTTTCAAGCCGGTTCTATCAAACCAACATCATATGAATCCACATTTTTATTTAAACCTCACGTTGAATTATCCATCATTGGTAACAATGGCAATAAAGGTATATCTAACGTGCTACCTCAGAGGTCTGGTCTCATAGACAATCAGTTTTATAAGGGAAACAGTGTTGATCAATCCCAACGTAGTATACTCTACACGGGGAACCCAAATAAATCCAAAATAGAAAATATAAACAGCACAAATTCTAGCCGAAAGATAATATCGATTGGTGAGAAGAAAAATAGAACAGGAAGGGTTAGATCCGAAACAAAGACAAATACAAAGAAAATTGAACATCTTGCCAAAATGGGGAGACAGTCATTTATTCATTTACCAGTACTGGTAAATAAGAAAGCCGAGGAGGAGAACAGTATTAGAAGAGTATTCAAGAATAATTCAGGAATTAAAAGGGATATTAAAAGCAATAAATCATATAATAAAATAGAACAGAAGGATTCTAAGCTAAAAAGTTCCAAGAAAACATACTCGAGAGCGAAGTCTGTTAATGACATATTTGCAACACCACGTGACAGTAAAACGAATGCATGGAATAATTTGTTTAATATGAAAGGAATTACCCTTCCAACAACTAAAAGCAATACGGATGGACGTGAAAAGACGAAATCCTCAACTTCAGACCATTTAAAAGTTGGATACAAATATGAAACACAAGATATACCGGAAGGTAAGGTACATAAAATTTGGAATGATTTGTATTTGTGTTTTAACGGAAGCAGTCTTAAGAAAATATCTGTATTCTAATCAGCTGACTGAACATGATAATTTATAAATTATTCAAACAATTTATCTCTTGGGCTTAATACAACAATATGCTTAAAAATACATTGATTTGAAAATTAACCTTCTTGATTTTCATAACATGTAGGTTAAGTTAATTATTTAGGTAAATACATCGTTTTCGTAGTTAAAAAGTTGTGTTGTTTTCATGTGTGTTTTGGTGTGTTTTGTTTTGTTATTGTACAAAAATGAAATTAAAATCATCTGATTGTTCAATGACACACTGCAAATGATCATGTACATTAAGGTGACGGTGATCGATGTCAGAATAGAAAGTATATGAGACAAATCAAGATAAAAATTGTAGCTTTTAACACAAATACTGAATGACGTTTATTTTGTTTTATACAAAATTATATTCCTTTGTAAATTTAAAAAAAACCTTTGAAGCACTCCCCTGTAATATTACTCAATTGATGTTTTCCCATAATCAGATCTTGATATGCTTTCCGAAACAAAAGGTTGATGCTAAATGAAAAAAACAGCTCTATGAGTGCACGATGTACACAACTATTACATACAGTTAAGGTAGATTCATGGTATACCGCCATCTTGGATTGTACAATCACAGTACAAAATCGGTCTAGTTATTTGCCTAAATCTGCAAATTTGGAGACAGATTTGCAATTCAATGGTTAGACTATTTTTTCTATTTAGAGAAAACTTGTTAATTAATCGTATTATTCAAAATATTTTAACAAATATAATTTCTTTTGGTTTTAAAATCTTTTTTTTCAAATGTGCCATTTAAGGGGAGATAACTCTTTTAGTACAAAATTTATACTGGGCTAATAGGGAAATTTTTTACTTTTACTTGTAGCAAGAAAACAAGTTCGGTGACACCATGTTTTCTTTTTATTTTCTTAAAACATATTATGAAACCTTTCTTCTCACAATTTATTTCAAAATTCTATCTCATAGAATTTTTTTTATGCACACTAATGTGTTTTTTCATGAACAAAATAA
>CM034360.1:86000637-86075375 GCA_019925275.1 Mytilus edulis | reverse complement strand
ATATGCATTGAATGGTATCATATAGTATTAGGATATAAAAAATATTGAGTTTAATCGTATTTTATAAAGTTACTCTGGTGCCGTGTCAATGAAAGTATCCTAGGATATGTCATAAGATAGGTCTTAGGACATTATTTAGGATGGTCTTAGGACGTGTCTGAGACATGTCTTAGGATGCAAAACAAAGCTGTCTTAGGACAGTCCTAACTACGATGGTCCTAGGACAATCCTAACACATTTATTTAATTGAAAATATGTAGAGATCTAATAACATTAGATGTATGTTTCATTATAATACGTTATTCTGATTGGCCAACTGCACATCTCGTGCTATTCCTGAAACAATTGTATTAGACAATAACATTTATCATTCATGACGACACGAGGTCCCACAATAAAGTGCACAGGTAAATTAAATGAAAACTTGATAAAAATCGTGTTTTCATGATTCTAGCTAAAAAAATGTAATTATAAGTATTGAATGCTTCTTTTTGTAACTTTATAGGGTTGTAAAAGCGTTGACCGTGCGCACATTTTTAGTATGAAGCGCTTCCGCGCTTCATACAAAATGTACTTCGGTCAACGCTTTTACACCCCAATAAATTTACAAAAAGCAGCATTCAATTCTTAAATAAAATTTAATTTTTTTAAGGAATACCTATAAATACGTTATTAAATATGATAAAAGATATAAATGAATTTGATACGAAAAATGTTGCTTATGATGATAGTATTGTTTAGGTTTCAAAAAAGGCAGCACGAAATAATCTAATATAATACAATTAAATCTTTAACAAACATTAAAGAATATTTTTTTTTTTATTAATTTTATCTAATGATAGTTTAATATTGTATTAGTATTTTTAGTATTGAGTTTATGCCATATTTTTTGTTTTTATTACTCTTTAGGACGATGTAAACTTTAGGACTATCCTAAGACACCTAATTGTATATCCTAACTTTAGGACCAAATTTAGGACGTATCTTATTTTAGGAGACTTTCGTTAACCCGACTTAGGACTAAGACGTGTCCTAAGACCATCCTAAGACATGTCTTAGTCCTAGGATAGCTTCGTTGACACGGCACCTGGTTTTTCCAACCAAATATATTAAGCACACCATTCCACAAAAAATGATTTTTGCTATGTACTTTCTCCTCTAGTTATTCAAAATGTACTACCAGAGTTCTGACTGTTTCCTTACGTAGGTTTTGTAATTCCATATGGGACTGTTAAATAAAAAAAATATCGGATTTGAGAATAAAAGGTCTTTCCACTGACCATGCTGACTGCGATAGCTCGTTTTCTATATTTTCAGTGGCAAATAGTTCAAACATATACATTGTAGGAACACCATCTATGAAAAGTTGATTTAAAGAAAATATTGGATGTGGTTCAATTTCTAGCGGAAAGTTTCTCATAGATACATGTATAATAGTCGATATGTTCCGCAACGGATATTAGAGGAGTAACGAAGGACCTAAACATCGAAATACGCGTAAACATTAAGAAATATAAAAAAGAAGATGTGGTATGATTGTCAATGAGACAACTATCCACAAAAGACCAAAATGACACAAACATTAACAACTATAGGTCACCGTACGGCCTTCAACAATGAGCAAAGCCCATACCGCATAGTCAGCTATAAAAAGCCCCGATAAGACAATGTAAAACAATTCAAACGAGAAAACTAACGACCTTATTTATGTAAAAAAAAATGAACGAAAAACAAATATGTAACACGTAAACAAACGAACACCACTGAATTACAGGCTCCTGACTTGGGACAAATAGCTGATTTTGAATAATGGAATGGACTGCTGCAACCCGTCAGCTCCTTATTAAGGACCAACTTACACACTCAATCAAGGTTCATTGATGGAGGAACAAACTGAGTATAAACAATATGATCCGCAATGACCATTAGGAGGTTACGGAGGACCTAAATACCAAAATACGCGTGAAAATAAAGAAATAGCCAATTTTGAATAATGAAATGGATATTTTGAATATTGGAATGGACTGCTGCAACCCGTCCGGCCATACATTAAGAAAAAGTTAAACACCAAATTAAAGTTCATTGATAGAGGAATAACTGAGTATAAACGATTTGTGCCACAACGTTACTGAGAACCTAAATGCCAAAATACGAGTGAACATTCAGAAGTAACCAATTGAATAACATTGATTGGAAATGGATATTTTGAATAATGGAATGGACTTCCAGGACCGTTCAGGCCCTTATTACAGATATATCTTATACCTCATTCGAAAGCTTATTAAGAGAGGAACAAAAGATATATATAGTCGATATGTTCCGCAACGGATATTAGAGGAGTAACGAAGGACCTAAACATCGAAATACGCGTGAACATGAAGAAATAGCTGATTTTAAATAATGGAATGGACTGCTGCAACCCGTCAGCTCCTAATTATGGACTAAATTATACACTCAATCAAGGTTCATTGATGGAGGAATAAACTGAGTATAAACAATATGATCCGCAATGACCATTAGAGAGGTTACGGAGGACCTAAATACCAAAATACGCGTGAAAATAAAGAAATAGCCAACTTTGAATAATGAAATGGATATTTTGAATAATTGAATGGACTGGTAGGACCCTTCAGTCCCTTATTACAGATATATATAATACCTCAATCGAAACCTTATTAAGGCACTCTGTAAAATGAAGCTGTTGTATTGAATGATGAGACATCATCAATAATTCTATAAGGGGAGGACGTAGACTTGTATATCATATAAAATAACACTTTTGAGCTTGAAAACTGCAAATGAACAAAAAACAGTTCCCCTATAAAAAATTTTACTTTTATAAATTCAACAACCCAACAATATGAGAAAAACATGCGATTGTAAAGTTGTATTTTAGTCATACCATTTTGTTTAATTTATTCATTGTTATTGCTTTTAAGAGTCCGTCTTGTTTGCCTTTTAAGCATTTCGTTACTTTTAATTGTGTTTCCAAAGCATTTACATTACTACGTTGTACTTAAACAAGAAGTAAAATCAGACCGAGTAAGAAGGGAAAAAAGGAAAGAAAAGGAATATGCTCACGATTGCATTTGTTAAAACTATTCTGCATATTTGAACCCGCTTACGGTTGAAATATATACAAGTATATAAAATGAGAAATACATATCTATTTATAATGTTAGCAGACATTTGTTTGACATGTAAACCCTGCTATCCATTACGAAGCCTACACTACTTTAGATGAATATTTCACATTTACATTTACAGTTAAAAGTGACACTGTGAACTGAATTGTTATTATTTTAATCAGCAATCTTCAATGGTAGATATTCTTGATTGTTAACGTATTTCAATCTGAAATAAGAAAATATATTTTTATTAGGGCGATCTTTGTACAGATACCGGTACAGTATAAACATTGGAGGTAGTTGCAAGTAAAGCTAACAAAATGACATCCCGTCTATTGATGAATTGCATAGATACTCACATTAACATTCTGATGAAGACATTAAAGGAAGGCGTAACAGTAAATAATCTGAAAGTTATTATTGTTAATTATGTGATGAAAGTTTCACAATATTCTTTAAAAAAAAGTTTTTTTTATACAGACGGTCTGACAACCACATCACTATAAACAGACCTCGTTATAAAACGGGGCTATATATACTAAGTAGATATGATATGATTGCTAATGAAACAGCTATCTGACAGAGACCCGAGGAAGTTGATTTATGCAAATATAGGTAACTTTTTGAGCAGAACCACTACCACATAGTAATAAGCTATAAGAGTACACGAACAAAATGTATACCAATTCAGACCATTAACTATTTTTTGGAGTGTACAAAATACCTTTGGATGTTTTAGATAAATTACGTGCTGTAGTTTGATTGTCCTTTTGAATCTTTTGACAGTTTTGACTTTTCAACTATTTACACTACACTTCCACGCAATCTTTCAAAAAGTGTCCTAAATTGTCATTTAGTCTTGGTAAATCTTGATGCCAATATATTTGCTGCAACTCATCTAAAACCTCTATCATGAAAGGTAAATATGCTAGATATACTTACTAGAGGTGTGATGAGTTGATTGAAACTGTTAGTTTTCTCCTAAATAAAATTTATGTAAGTTTCGGCAATATAGTTTATCGACAGGTTGTATGTATTCATATGGCACCTATTCAACCCTTTTAATAACAGACTTGTTGCGTAAACCCCTGAGGGTTTACGCAGTATTTATTGGACGAGTGATGTAGTCTTTCGGAACACCGGATGTTATTCGGAACACTTCTGTTCTTTCTATGACCACCTTTCAAATACATGCGCAATAGCTACAATGTATGACCACCTGTCAAATACATGCTGTAATTATCTGCCCTTGATACATATGGCAGCAGGCCACAGACCACAATTAATTCCTCTATCAGTTCTTCATAACCTTTTGCATCATTAAAACAATTGCACAATGCACTTTTGTCCAATTTTTAGTGTGTGTAATGTATTGTCCTAGTCCAAATATATATCCAAAATTCAGAAAGATTGAAGCAATCACTTTTACAAATTTAGCCAATACACATCCATACCCCTATTGACAAGTCAAGAGATGTTCCGAAAACTGTAAATATCACCTTTTTGCACTTGACCTAATCACTCATTCCATATCAAAATCAGTTAAAATACAACCTCCAAAAATTTATTTGACCTCTCTTCTTTCATTTCCACCCAAAAAGATTTAAGGAATGAGTGAGGAAAGGAAAGAAAAAAATTAAGGAAAAATACACTCTAATTAAAAGGAACTATATTCGTTAATTGTGGTCTTGGGCCAGCATGTTTACATCGGCTCCAGTAAAATGTGATTTGCAAATGTTTGCAACTGTTTTTGAGCGGTAAAATTATGGTAAAGTGGTTTAATAAACTTAAATGGCATCAAATCAAGAGCCTGAACAACCAAAGAAAAAGAAAAAACGGATTAGAAGTAAAAACAAAGACGAGCCAATTCCGGGTGCGTTTGATTTGTCCGCCATTTTAAACTCACAACAAACATTTCCATTAAGCAATAATATGAATGGTCAACCTTACATGAACAATAACACAAATTTCCACAACATGTCCATGCCCATGATGTCATCACCTTTTGTAACTTCGCCTACGCAGCAATTCCAAATGGGGGCTCCGTATATGCCCTGCCCCACACCAACGCAAGCGAGCCCACCTCAATGGGCAACCGAACTGTTATCGAAATTTGAAGCTATGTCAGTTAAAATGAACAGTATTGATGAAATAAAAAGTGCAGTTAGCAGTGTTGATTTTAAATTGAGTGAAATGAAAGGTGATATGAAAAAACTATCCAAACGTGTACTTGATGTAGAAACAAGCCAAAACTTCATATCCAAATCATTCGATGAAAATATTAAAGTGCATGAAAAAACAAACAAAAAGATAGAATCTGATATTAAAAAACTTGCAACAGAGTGTGAAGCATTGCGCAATGATATGTCATTTATTAAGCGGGACTCTAAAAACTTGTCCGATTCAAAAGTCAACCTTCAGAAAATTTTCAAAGCAAATGAAAAGCTCAACAATGATCTTGAATCTATCAAGTGTGAATCCATGCGCGATAATTTGCTTTTTCATGGAATAAAGGAAAGTGAAGGGGAAGATTGTGCTCTTATTATTAAAAGTATGAGCGAAAACAACCTTGAAATTGAGGATGAATTAAACATAAAATCTGCCTTTCGTCTTGGTAAAAAAAATGAGGTAGCATTATCGAGTCAAAATGAGGGTCAGGAACGTATATGGCCTATATTGGTGAAATTTAGTGACAGGCAAAAACGTGACAGTGTTCGTAAAAGGAGTTACAAGTTGAAAAGTTCGTCAATTTCTATTACTGATCAATATCCGAAATCTGTTGTGGAAAAGAGGAAATCATTAATTCCCTATCTTAAAAAAGCTCGTGATGCAGATGTGAAAGCAGTGCTTATTAAGGATAAATTGTTTATTGGAGGTGTTTTATATTCAGGTGGCCCACTTGATGTTGCTATTGCAAACGCAAAAAAGGAAAAAATTAAATTTAGTGATTCAGAAAATGTTTTACATAAAAGTCAAAATCATGATGGTGCTGATGTCATGAATGAAAATGGTATGCAAGTATCATAGAAATCGTCGGAAGTTTTAATTAAAAATTTAAAGTGTTTATCTTGGAATATAAATGGTGGTTTTGAAGAAAAAATTAAAGATGAGAAATTTAAGAATTTTATTTGTACTTATGATATTGTGTTTTTATCAGAATGTTGGATCAATAATACATGTAATATTGAAATTGATGATTTTGTGTGTAAATCTATCCCTTTATCTAGAAAAAAGTATAAACAAGGGTGTGGTATGTATGTAATGATAAGAAAAATATTATCACCCTATGTTAAAATAATTGACATTTCATATGAGACATTGATTTGGATAAGGATAGCTAAAGAACTGACTGGATGTGAAAGTGACTATTTAATTGCAAATCTGTATATACCACCACAGAACTCATCCTTTTATAGGATTCATAATTGTGATTTATTTTATGAGCTTGAGTCTCAAATGATACATTACTCAGCTGAATGTCCAAATATTTTTGTTATTGGTGATTTAAATGCTAGAACAGCTAATATGAATGATTATGTACAAAATGATAAATTACATGATAGTATTTTAGATAGGGTTGGTGATCTGTTTACATATGTTGCTGATGAGGCTTTGTCTTGTCGTAATAACCCGGATGCAGGAACCAACGACTATGGAACAAAACTACTTAATTTGTGTAAGAGCAGTGGACTTAGAATTATAAATGGGCGCCCCCCTGATGGACTTTCAAATGATTTTACATATAGTGGTCCAAGAGGTATGAGTGTGATCGACTACTTGTTAGCTAAGCCAATTAATATTGAAAAAGTTTTAAAATTTATTACAAGTAATTTTACAACATACAGTGACCATGATCCCATACATGTTCAATTTAAAACTGACTTTACTATGCAGTGCAATGATATAAATTCAAATTTAATGGATGGTGAAGAATCTCAATTTTTCAAATGGAATAAAGAATTTAGAGACTTAAATGCTATAATGCCCTACTAGTTAATGCTGATGATTTAAGTTTAACGATAGCTAATATGGACATAGCGTCTCAGGATGGTATGGACTTGTGCATAAATAACTTCACTCAGTGCTTAACAAATGTGACAGCTCCTTTTTTCAAACAAATGCCAAAAGTAAAAGCGAAATTAAAGCGAAATTCCCAAAATCAGAGAGTAAATACTGATAAACCATGGTTTGACCAGAAGTGTAAAGAGCTATATGCCAATTATTGTAAAAAATTACATACTTTTAATGGTAAAAAAACATTTAATAGTCATATAGATTTGAACAGTGCCAAAAAAGCTTACAAGAAGTATGAATGCAAGCTCAAACGTAGTTACAAACGACAGGAAGGCTATATGTTGTGTAAACTAAAGAAAGACCATCCAAGAAAATTTTATTCATTATTTAGGGAAAATAATCAGAGGAAATGTGATTTAAACATTACTGACTTTTTTGAATATTTCAAAGAACTTGTATCAAGTGCGCCGAATAGCAATAAGAGACCCGAAGTGATTAATAATGAATGTGTTTTTGATGAACTAGATGCAGATATTACTGCGGATGAGATTATAAAGGCAATTTATGAACTTAAAATGGACAAAAGCCATGGTCCAGACTGTTTGCTGAATGAATTTTTCATTGAATACAAGGATTTTATTATACCACATTTATGTACTATTTTTAACGCCGTATTGATTAGTGGATATTTCCCGTCATCGTGGTCAGATGCCATCCTGGTACCAATTTTCAAATCTGGTGATGCTAATGATGCAGCAAACTATCGTGGCATAAGCCTTGTCAGCAATCTAGGTAAACTTTTCACCACAATACTCAATAAAAGATTGTTAAATTGGGCAACTGTCAATGATATATTATCTGATGCACAGTTTGGTTTTCGAAACGGTTATAGTACAGTTGATGCTGTTTTTTGTTTATACTCTGTTATTCAAAATACACTCTGTAAAAATAAAAGATTATATTGTTGCTTTGTAGACTACTTGAAAGCTTTTGACTCAATTGATCGCTTATGTTTATGGTACACAATTTCCAGATTAGGTATTCGGGGAAGACTATTAACTGTTTTAAAATCTATGTATAATAATGTTAGAACCTGTATTAGATTCAATGGGCTAAACTCTGATTTCTTTTGTAACAACCTTGGTTTAATGCAAGGGGAAGTTCTTTCTCCAATTTTATTTTCGTTCTATGTGAATGATTTTGAAAATGAATTTATTGCTAATGGCAACTGTGCTTTAGAGTTTCAAGATATAACATTATTTTTGTTAATGTATGCTGATGACATGATTTTGATGTCTGAAACAGTAGAAGGTTTACAGGAAATGTTAAATACTTTGTCAATTTACACAGAAAAATGGGGCTTGTCTGTTAATACAAAAAACAACAAAAATTGTTGTTTTCAGGAAGGGTGGAATTGTACGGACTAATGAGACATGGGTCTATAACGGTCAAACAATGGATATTGTGGAACAATTTTGTTATTTAGGTGTATTAATACCGTATAAATGTAAATTTCTTAAAACACAGAAACATTGTGCAGAACAAGGTAGAAAAGCTATGTTCAGTATGAGAAGAACTACATCATCATTATGTTTAAATGTATTTACAATGCTTAGTCTTTTTGATACTTATGTTAGTAGCATATTAATGTATGGGTGTGAAATATGGGGAGTACACAAATCTCCTATGATAGAAAAGGTCCATTTGGACTACTGCAAAATGTTATTAAGTGTCAAAAGAACGACCCCAAATGTGATGGTCTATTTTGAATTAGGTAGATTTCCACTGCAGTATGAGCGTAATTATAGAATACTTTTGGTTCAAAATTTTAATTAGTGACAATTGTATACTAAGGTCTTGTTATAAAGAACTTGTGTTAAATTGTTCAAAATGTATGAATTGGGCAACATATGTTAAAAGATTGATATATAGTCTTGGTATGAATAATTTGTGGGATAATCAGTGGTTGTTAAATGTAGACAGCTCATATTTACCTTTGATAAGACAGCGTTTGTTTGATCAAGCTAACCAAGAGTTACAATTTTTATTAGATTCTTCTTCAAAGTGTAGATTATACTAGAACACACCCGCGAAATCGCGGGCATTCAGAGCGGAGTTAAAAGTATGTAAAGTGTTGTTAGAAGTTTTATACCTCCTCCTTCATTTCCAAAATTCCCAATTTTTGGTTTTCTATCAATTTCATTATGAACATACATTTAGTATGTTATGAACATTTAAGTAAGGAGCCTGTAGTTCAGTGGTTGTCGTTTGTTTGTGTGTTACATATTTGTTTTTCGTTTCTTTTTTGTACATAAATAAGGCCGCTAGTTTTCTCGTTTGAATTTTTTTACATCGTCATTTCGGGGCCTTTTAAAGCTGAGTATGCGGTATGGGCTTTGCTCGTTGTTGAAGGCCGTACGGTGACCTATAGTCGTAAATTTCTGTGTCATTTTGGTTTCTTGTGGAGAGTTGTCTCAACATGGCAATCATACCACACTTTTTTTTGTAATCAATGAATTTTTTAAAATATTTAATGAATGGAGAATTTCAGAAAAGGTATCAAAAGTTCACATGAATAATTTTAGCGCTTATCTGTATATTACTATATAAATAAAGTGTATTTACTTTTAATTCTTAGTTTAGTAATCGATCCATGGTGGTCAATCGACATAGTATACAGACCCTCTCCATTTAATAAACTCTGAACAGAATTAAAATACTCTTTATTCGTACTATTTGTTTGTTCAAAGTATACAGAAAAACGCAAACCGGAAGTATAATCTGACTTAAAATTTCGTCAAATGACGGGACAATATCCGGATGCCTTTTTTCTCGTTTTTCTCCCAAAATAACTCAATCTGAATAATCATATGAATGGATGACAAATGCGACTATGCACTGTACATATAGGACACAGAGTCGTGTTGATTAATTTATTGTGGAAAGAAGAGAAGCGACACCAAAAATGAGGTCTTCTCGTTTAATAGTATAGATAAGTATGTTGTAACAAATGTAGTTTTGCAATTTTATTTACAGAAATGCATTCCTGTACGTTTTCGTAAATGTATAACAAGGATTCGTTTGTCTTCACATAACCTTTGTATTGAAACTGGACGTTATGTTGGTACTAATAGAAATGAAAGAAATTGTATTTTTTGTGATTTAGGAGTAATAGAGGATGAATTTCATTTTATCCTTCAATGTAGTAGATATACTGATTTGCGAAAAAAATATATAAAAAAATATTACTGGTCTAGGCCATCAACTTTTAAATTAATAGAATTATTGTCAGGTGAAAACACAAAACAGCTTTGTAACTTGGGAAAGTTTTTACATTTCTCTTTTAAATTAAGAAACAGTTTATTTTAATAAAAGATATTTTGTATTGATGAAACTTCTGACGTCACCTATTGTTTATTATACATATTGTTTATATTGTTTGTAATATGCCATATGTATACACTGTACATGTATATGATTATACTGATGAGCCGTAAGGATTTGAATTTGAATTTTTAGGTTACTAATCTGTTGAATATGCATTAGCATCTTAAGTTTCTATAGAAATATTTTACGTATGATCTAAAATTTATTATGATAATTATAATATTTTATTGCACACGATTACAAGCTGCTAATATTAACCTAGCTACATTTGTACATGCGTAGTATTTTAATCAAACGATGTAACCACTGTGTTTAGATATGAGATAAGATTTCATGTAAACAATGCGCTTTATATTCTAGACGAGAATAATTAAAAATAAAATCTTTAGAAAGAGTTTTAGAAGCATTTTATTTTAGATTTTACGTTTAGTGAAGATGTACATGTTGTAAATAGCAAGCTATTTATTTTTTTTATACTGAAATTAAAGGGAAGTCTTTCTTGCATATGATTAAATTACAGTTATTATTTGGGGTTAAATATTGCAACTTTAATTAAAAAAAAATGGTTATTAGAAATAAAATTAAATAGATATTGAATATGAAAAAATAAAATATTTTTAACGAGAACAATTAAAACTAAAATCTTTAAAAAAAAAGTATTAGCACTTTTTGAAATTTTACGTCTAGGATAGACCAAGGACATGGAAATATAATCATAAATACGTGTCTCAAATAGGTGTAAAAACGAGGATTTAAAAAAAAAAATCGTTTATTGAAAATAACGTAAAAATTAATTATGAAAGTTATGTCCGTATTTATTTTCATTAATATTGCAAATTTAAAGTTATTTTTTTTGTTTAAATACTGCAACATTATTTACTTTTTAAAAAAAACAAGGAGGTCACATAATAACATTTGAATCCTTTTCGTCATTAAAATGCGACTGATAAGTATAGATATTTAATATGAAGGGGGGGGGGGGGATAACCGTGACTGAAATCTAAATCTAAATTTTATTTTAAAAAAATACACATTTGACCATGCAGATGTAAGAAATGATACTTCAAGCAATGAATCAACGAATTAAATATGCCACTTTAATTACGACTGATAACCTAAAAATGAATCATGCATGCATTTTTAGCAGACTTCACCAGGTCGGCGATAAGATATCGAATATAAAAAAGAAGATATGGTTTGGTGTCAATGAGACAACTATCTACAAGAAACCAAAATAACACAGAAATACAAAATATGGGTCACCGTACGGCCTTCAACAACAGACACAGCACGTACCGCATAGTCGGCTATAAAAGGCCCCGAAATGACAATGTAAAACAATCAGTCAAAAAAGCCCGTATCATCGTATGCGTAACTTAGTTGCTCTCCAGAGGAACGCTAAGCAAGCGTTTAAACCCGCGTTCCATAAGTTTGAAGTACGTCGAAATGCAAAGGTATACGCTTGGTGAACGGTTTTACTTCAGGAAAATTTTAATGGAACATAAAAAAATTCATTCAGCTCAAGCGTTTGTCAAGCGTATACCTGTAAACTGCACGCACATAATATACACGCTACACGAGCGTTGAAAACGCTACAGATAAGTTTTAGACACGTTAAGGGCACATTGCATACAAAAATACTCGTCGCCTTAAAGCTTTCATTCAGGAGAAGAAGTCCGATACGGGTGAAACTTCATCAAACCTACAGAAGATATTACGGCCTCTCCAACCATGCAACATGGGACTAGACATAGAAGTACAGTAACTACTCCCATTAGTTTGAGCTGTTTGAGCTGTACAAGATCTACAAAAATATCCCACCTGCCTCAAAGGTGCATAGGATCGACCATGGTCCAGCACTAATGATATAAGTACCAACCAGAGTTACAATGACGTGGTAGTGAGTCTTTAAAGGCCACCGAGCGGCCTCCAAAAATGAAAAAAAACACTATTTAGTCGGCTACTTAATGCTCCGACCATTAAGATTTAAAAACAAAAATCAAACAAAACTAAACAGCCTTATTGATAACAAAATAATTTACGAAAAAAACTTGACCGACATGAATTATGAACAACAACCACTGTACTACATGTTCCTGGCTTTAGAATGGACATTGGCACATAAACAATGTGGTGGCCATAAACCCAACCCTCCCAAATGAACCAAACCTTAAGGACAACACATCGCAAGAAAAAAACTGTAAAATATCAGTTGCAATTCGCGTCCCTAAAAATTTGGGTACGGTGCACAATAATCACTTACATAAAAACAATAGACACAAATCACTGAAATAATCGCATTTACCGAAAGCTATTTCAAAGCTAGGGAACATGTAGACGAACCAGTGGACATAGAAAGACTGGTAAACATATAAACAGACGGGCGAATGTGACAGACTTATTGACAAACATTCACATATAGACAGACCTGCAGTTGGGAATGTAGAAAGACTAGAGAAACCCTTTGGTACGCTTTACGCATACCCAATACACGCTTTAAGCTCGTTGTGCACACGATACAGATACGATTGATAGGTTGATTGCATCAAAATTACTAGCGTATTGGTAGCGTGCATGATTTTTTTTTGCCACGGCCGACGTACGTCGGATCTATACAGTATTACATTAAGTAAACAGGCAATGTCAGTTTCTAATTCTTAAGTTATGCACAACAAAAGTAATATAAGACAATACATCTTTATTAAACAATTATCTAAATATATATATAATGCCAAACAAGCATTTGGGTTTACGATTGCATTTCTTTTTTTAAGGTGGTACCCAACACTTTGACTAAAATTAATTTGGCTTGTTTAATTTTCCTTAAATTTTGACAAAGTATTTACTTTGACCTTTTGACAAAAATATAAAAATTTTAAAAAATTTGAACCAACCATTTTATCAGAAAAATTACACTGGTTATATAGCAGTTTGATGAACACTTATTTTGATCATTGAGAAGCTTGATATTCCCTTAACAACACAACGTAATCAAAACGTTTAGCTGATTTTACAGAGTCATCTCTCTGTAGTGTTAGGTACCACCTTAAAGAAAGCAACTTGTTATTGTACTGTTATGTATCGCAGTTTATGGCCAGTCTCAGTAAAGACTCGTCTTAATTGCATTTGATTGATAAATTCAAAAACGCTTATTGTTATCTTGATGAAATGTTTTTGTTAAATAGTTTTCTTCTGCCGAAATTAACCCAAAGGAACTTGCTCAAATATATACGATAAAAACTGTACTTTCCTAGTTTGGATATTTCAGATTTACTCGGGGAAACTCTAGATTAAACATTAAATCACGACAAAGATGAGGGACGATTTTTCGTTCCCCTTTTGTTAATTTTTCTTATTTGGACTGTGTTGTTCTTTCGGCGCCATCTTATGGTCTTTATAAATCACAACTAGGGCGATCCTTGTACAGATTTAGTCTTAGATGCATGATTTTTTTATTAGTTGGTATAGGCTTTGAACTAGCTGTCAGTTACCTGCGAGTACTCTTAGATCTGTTCCTAGTGTCTTTTTTGTTGGGATGTACAAGTACTGGGGCACGTCCACTTGTCTTTTTGTCCAACTGATAAGTTAGGCCTTTTTCAACTGATTTTTAATGTTCGTTCTTATGTTGTACTGTTATACCACTGTCCCAGGTTAGGGGAGGGTTGGGATCCCACTAACATGTTTAACCCCGCCACATTATGTATGTTTGTGCCTGTCACAAGTCAGGAGCTTGTTATTCAGTGGTTGTCGGTTGTTTATGTGTTACATTTTTGTTTTTCGTTCATTTTTTTAAAAATAAGACCGTTAGTTTTCTCGTGTGAATTGTTTTACATTGTCATTTCGGGGCCTTTTATAGCTGACTATGCGATACGGGCTTTGCTCATTGCTGAAGGCCGTACAGTGACCTATAGTTGTTAATTTCTGTGTCATTTAGGTCTATTGTGGAGAGAATTGTCTCATTGGCAATCATACCACATCTTCTTTTTTAAAAATCGTTACTCCCATGTTTTCTGTGACGTTTAGGATTTCAATAAACGTAATCTTTGAATTACGGGTAAATTATTCACATTGATGGCTCAACAATCTATCGATATCTCTATCTGTGCATTGCGTGCACAAGGTCCTGCATGTCTCTGAATGTTAATGACGTCTTTAAACTAAACCTATTGGATATTGGGTGCGAACTAATTGATATTTTAGTCTTGAAGGCATACTTTTTTATAATTTGTTATTTGCTTTAAACTAGCTTTTAAATGCGAGTACTCTTTGTACTTAGCGTCTTTTTGTTATGGGGATGACAAGTACCCAGCCACGTCCACTCTGTGTTTTTTAAGATGTTTTCCTGCTTTGTATCGATCTAATGATTTAAGCCTTTTTCAACTGATTCATACCAAATCTTCTTTTTTTATGCATGTTTAGATGGCCTATTCACAGATTTTTATGATGTGTAAAAATTCAGTTGAATCTGCCTTCTGATAGATTATTGCTGGGTACCTGACCTTCTTTACTCTATATGCCTTGCTCGATGCAAGTCATTTTATACTGCACTCGTTCTATTTTAGCAGTCAAAATGCGTTGACCATATATTTCTATTTATCCTGCAATTGGATGTCCTACTATACAGATACAGCCCTACAGATATCGCTATGCTGTATCTGTATACTTTACAGATATCGCTTTAAAGCTCCACCGACTGCCGGACTGAGTACTGTTTGAACCTGTGTGACCTCAGAATGTGTAATCCAGTTGCATTCCAATGACGATGACAATTGTCGATTTCAAAACTTGAAGGTGTATGATTGTGTTACGAAATCAACCATGTCAATTTTAGCATGCATGTTTAGTGAATGTCAAGTCTGAAGCGTACACTTCTGTTTCAAATTTGACAATGTTTTGTTACTTGTTTTTACTGTTGAAATTAGTTGTTATGTTAAAATAGATAATTATTCACCTTGAGTGATGTATTATTGTTGACCATTCGAGATTCTTTTTTTGCGAACCCGTCTTCAGCGTAATGTGTGGTTTTGATATTACTACGCGGGCCTCAAGGGATTACAAATCGAAAATAAATGCTAAACATGTCAGTTTTCGTGTCTTTCAAAACACAAACAATATATAGAATTAATTGCAGGATAAAGACAATAACTGTTTAGTGTCTTTAAATATCAGCTGTATTTGTACTCGGCTCGAAACAGGTGTAGTAGCTCGCTAAAAGCTCGCATACACCTTGTTTCCTAGCCTCGTACACATACAGCTGATATTTAAGGACACTAAACAGTTATTGTCTATGTCATATACAGTCACTGATCTGATATGATTTTTCCTCATGAATATTTTAAAAATAGATATTGCCGAAACTATAATTAATTATTCGTATGACCCATTCAACTGTTCTTGTTTCCAATGTATACATATTTTAGTTCATTCTCAAACAAATTCGTTCACCATCGATTGTGGGTTTCAACAGGTAATGTACATTTTATTGTGTAGCATATTTCTCAGGCTGCATGATATGAGGCCTTTTTATAAAAGGGGGATGTTTCCCAATATTTAAATCAAATAATAACATTAACACATTAAACAACTATTGAAAAGTTTTTTTAGATTGCAGCATAAAGACAATAATAGTGCATTGACTTGACATATCAATGATATAAGGATTCGGGCCGAAACGGGGAAAAACTTGGTAGAGCCTCGCATTTCCCCGTTTCTAAGCCTCATCATTATATCGTTGATATGTCAAGTCAATGCACTAGTATTGTCTATATAAACTGTAACCCATTAATATATACTATATATTTACAGCTAAAAGATAATGAATAATAAAACATGTTTTATTTCGGTTCGCCAAGCATTCTAGTATTTTGATCCTTAAAATACTGAACACACCAAATATTGAGCGGCATTTATTCTTACTTTCTCGGCGACAATAAATATGCAGTGTTGGGAAAACTTTATTTTCTTCAACATAAGTATGCAGTCCCATGTTGGATAAATACAGACTTGCGTTATTTACTATTCATAAGAACACACTACAAGATCTGGGGTTTTAGGTAACTATATGTTTAAGTACATATTGCAGATTTTTGGAAATCGTAATTTCCTAATCATATAGTGATCTCGGTGACCAAGTGGTCTAAGTAGTTAATCTATTGCATTATTTGTTTGTGAGGTCAAATCCCTCGCGTGTCAAGTGCCCTACGAACATAATTGACCACCAATAGTAGTGAAAGTCAATTAGTAAGTCAATAAATCAATCTAATTTATACGTTTTACTGAATTTAAGAACTTTAATATGTTTGGTTAAAAGGGAAAAAGAGATGCTAGTATGATTGCCATTTCTACATGTAACCCCTCAAATTATATGCACGAAATACATCAACTGAACAAATAATCTTAGCAAAAAACATGTTATACTTTATATTAATATAATCCTTTTCTTTTTCTCCTTTTTTTCTTAAATATAAATATATACTATTGAAAGATACACGCAAAACTTACACGATGCTCATGATGAAAAACTCCGGGAAAGAAACAGGCACAATATAATTCTAAATGCAACAACTATCGTTGAATCTGTATAAAGATAAAAAGAATCTTCTGTGATGTTTTAACTATATAAATATATCGTAAATCAAAGTGTCATAAACAAATGAGAGAATTGCACAACTCTAAATCGAGCAAGACTTGGTGCTGCGACAGGGTAAGTGTCTCATGCTATATTACACGCCGCCCACCCGTTATTCTCGCCCAGTCAAAATGTCTAAATCGGGAATAGGACAAAATCGGTTAAATAACTAATTAGACGACTTAACTGGTAACCAAAGATCTCACAGACAAGGACCACGACAACTGTTTGCTGGTAAACATATCATATTGGTCCACCGATTGGTGATGACCACCGTAAAAGAATCGAAAAATACTAAAGGAATATCCAAAATCATAAGTCGAAATAAAATCTGACAACACCATGGCAAAAAACGAAAAACGACAGAAAGACAAAATAAAGTACACAAAAATAACACAGAAAATCAAACATTAAGCAACACGAATCCCAACAAAAATCGAAGTGTTTTCAGGTACTCCGGAATAGAGAGCAAATTCTGCAACACATATGTCAACTGTCGTGTTGCTCATGTAAGCACAAAACTGAGTAATATTGTTCACTGACAAAGATTAACCTATTTTTAGAACTTGAAGAATGAATATTAGATGATAATGATCATCATAATCTGGTTATGACAATTAAGAACATACATAATGAATAAGGTAAAATATCACTAATTAGCTAACAGAGTATACATTATAACATGTCACTCAATGTCCAAATTGAGAATTAAATGCATATCAAAGCATGTTGATAAGAAATGTAAATAGAAACGCAAATATAAACTAAGAAGAATTATAAAACACAGAGAATTAAAGTCTTATTATCAAAACTGAGAATTTTATATAGAAGTTCAAAATATTAAACGAAGCTGCCTTTTCCCTGGTCACATATAACAAAAGGATATAATTACCCCAATAAAGGCGCTACCAGACTAATGGTACATAGAAATGGAAAGTTTAAAATTGAAAGCTGAAACCATCTCTTTAGTCACAAAATTTATTTTCAGCCGTCACTCATTGTCAATTTCTAGATGAAGTCAAGATACATGCTTGAAACAAATCTAACTTGTAAGTTGATGTTTTTTTTAAGTTCAATAGGATATAGTTGTGTTCAACATAGTAACAAAACTTTAGATTATTTAGTGAGAGGAGATCATCTTAATAGCGGAAGGTGAAGTTTGGGGATAATGTAAGCACTTTTTTTCATTCTTTTTAAGAAACTCCAGTATGAATAATATCTACATAGTGCAAACAATCCTGTGTGTAACTCATAACTGTAACGATATGTTAACGTACGATTTGGTAGATATTATGTTACTGCTGAAATAATTACGTTTGTCTTACAAACAAGTTTGTAGTCGTCTAGCAGTGCCAGGGAATCGAGGAAAAAATCAAAATAGGAAGCAGACCTTCTGCTTTGGGCTATATCTAGCATCGTACGTCCACTATAATATGTGATGAGTCTTAGTAGGCATAGATAGTTATCAAAGGTACCAGGATTATTATTTAGTACGCCAGTGCGCGTTTAGTCTTGACAAGACTCATCAGTGACGCTCGAATCAAAATATTTATAAAGCCAAACAAGTACAAAGTTGAAGAGCATTGAGGATCCAAAATTCCCAAAAGTTGTGCCAAATACGACTAAGGTAATCTATGCATGGGATAAGAAAATCCTTAGTTTTTCGAAAAATTCAAAGTTTTGTAAACAGGAAATTTTTAAAAGTGACCACATTTTTTGACGCGCGTTTTGTCTACACAAGACTCATCAGTGACGCTCATATCAAAATATTTATAAAGCCAAACAAGTACAAAGTTAAAGAGCATTGAGGATCCGAAATTCCAAAAAGTTGTGCCAAATACGACTAAGGTAATCTATGCCTGGGATAAGAAAATCCTTAGTTTTTCGAAAAATTCAAAGTTTTGTAAACAGAATGACAGTCCGACGTACAACATTTTTACATATCATTGGGTAGGTATTATATTTGTCAATATTTTACATTTCTATAACCCTCGGTATAAACATATTGAAAAATGTTATGCCTATCCATATTAAAAATGAACAAGTGCATGACATGAAAGAATAATTTCTTCAGTAAAATACAACAACCTCATGGTAAAAGACTCCCGATACTAATTCTTTAAACTCAATGTGTCATTATTGTTAGTCGAGCCAGGCGGATGTTAGAGAGTTGGATGGTTTTTCTACCATATGGTAATACATGTTCTCATTAGAATCATACCCTGTTTCATAAACGTACATAACATTGGTAGTATATTTAGAGTAATGAGAATTGTACTTACATGTACAAAACATTCGGCTTCCACCTAAAAAATAAAATAAAACTTTATAACTGGATTTGTAAGTACAATTATCGAGGATGCTACTGACATTGTAATTAAAACATTTTCGTTTGCCGACTTTAAGTGAGAAATGACATTTAGTTTTCAAGTTTAGTATTGTTATGTGTGGTCCCGTTTTTAACAAAATGTTTGTCTTTTTTTTTTATCATTTCCATCACTTAAAGAATTGACAATGTTTCTGTTATAGAAATTCTGATTGGCCCAGGAATTTTAACGAGGACGCTGATAGACTGACAATCTGTATTAATGAGGATAGAAGATTTATTAGTGATTTATTTCATCAACAAGGAAATGTAAGTCCTTATGTGAATGTTGTTGAAAAAAGTCAAATTATTAACTTATAAAATGAAATCCTAAATAATTACCCTAAACAAAAATGTATCAAAGGAATGAGAAGATTTGAAAAACTTATGAAACAAAGTAATACATTGTACAAATTAGAGTGAAACAATACAACTCAACGTGACGTCCATTTTGAAACCTGATAAATATTTGTCATCCAAATGTGATTGTGTTTATGGTCGGATGGTAAAGGAAAAGTTGTGTATTTAGCTATACACCGAAGATGATATCAGCAAAATACTAGACTTATTTTATTGACAACATACTTTTTAAGGTTGGTTTAGAAAAAAACAGTCATATCATTATTCCAATTGATCCCTATTGTGACAACTTTAAACATATTGTTTGAAAAGAAACCAAAACGAAACATTTGCAAAGATCGTCATTTTCACTATTATATTCATTAATAAAATTAACGGTACCAATTTTCTTGCACCAGATGCGCATTTCGACAATACATGTCTCTTCAGTGATGCTCGTGGCCAAAATATTTGAAATCCAAAGCTTATATAAAAGATGAAGAGCTATAATCCAACAGGTCAAAAAAGTATAGTCAAATCCGTAAAAGGAATCATTAAAGTGTCTTGTCACTCAATAAATTCAGTTTCAGTGATTGGATGAAAATACTTTGAACGACAAACTTATTTTACTCGCGGTAATGGTATTAACAATATGTGGATTATTAAAAATTCTTAAGAACTTCTGGATAATTTAAATATCGGTCTTTTTCTGAAATTAGTTCTTTCACAAATTTTGATGTTTTAACCTTCTACACCACCTTTCCCATGTGAAATCATTACTTTTTAGCTCACCTGGCCCAAAGGGCCAAGTGAGCTTTTCTCATCACTTGGCATCCGTCGTCGTCGTCGTCCGTCGTTAGCTTTTACAAAAATCTTCTCCTCTGAAACTACTGGGCCAAAGTAAACCAAACTTGACCACAATCATTATTGGGCTATCTAGTTACAGAAAATGTGTGGCGTGACCCGGCCAACAAACTAAGATGACCGCCATGGCTAAAAATAGAACATAGGGGTTAAATGTAGATTTTGGCTTATAACTCTGAAACCAATGCATTTAGAGCAAATCTGACATGGAGTTAAATCGTTCATCAGGTAAAGATCTATCTGCCCTGAAATTTTGTGACGAATCAGACAACCAGTTGTTGGGTTGCTGCCCCCAAATTAGTAATTTTACGGAAATTGTGCAGATTTTGGTTATTATCTTGAATGTTATTATAAACAGAGACAAACTGTTTACAGTTAAAATGTTCAGCAAAGTAAGATCTACAAATAAGTTAAGATGACTAAAATTGTCAGTTGACCCCTTAAGGAGTTATTGCCCTTTATAGTCAATTTTTAACCATTTTCAAAAATTTTAGTATTCTTTTAAAAAAATCTTTTTCTCTGAAATATATATATATATATATATATACAACTCGTCTAAACATCAACCCAACAATGTTAGATCTGTAAATTTGCTTTCGCAAATTTTGGTTCTTCCCTCGCCGGGATTCGAACCCATGCTACTGTGATATCGTGACACCAAATCGCCTGCACTGCAGCCGTCCCGCTAGACCACACGACCACCTGGGCTATAAGAAAAAAATCATTGATAATATCAATGCACACGTACCAAAAAAATGTGTTCAAGCATGCGAAAAAATATCTCAAAGACTTTTTTGCGGCAATACCGGCAAGGACCGGTAACTCTGTAATTGTTTTTGCGGGGAATATATTAATGCCATATTAAATGATTTTTTTACAGAAATGTGTCCACCATGCAATTGCATTTCACTATTATTAGAATAGTAGATAGAATGATATACAGATGGGTGGAAATCAAATATACATGTTACTGTTATTTAAATATAATATATAACAACAAATCAGTTTATACTGATTTGTATCAATACAATTTAATAGTTATTACGGTTAAGTTGAATTTCCTTTCATTCATTTTTCACCCACGAACTTGTCTCAGAAAAAAATGTATCTTTGTACATCAACCTCAGTTTTAGGTAAAAGAATATGTGAGTTTTTTTTCTGAGACAAGTGATTTTGACTATCAACAAGAACTTGTAGTCATCCGATGGTCAGCACTTCAGTACTTTGATTATATTAATACTAAGGTTTTTACAGAAAGAAAAAGTTTTGCTCAACACATATTCAACCTTTGTATTTGGTTTATATGTTTTCATTGAGCATCACGGATGAGAAACTAATGTTCGAAATGCAAATTCGATAAAGTAAATTGATTCTAATCTATTATCTATATTTTTGCCTCACAAATTAGCTTACAATGAAGATCAATGAAAATAAGAACACGCATATTTGATGATTTTTTAAGGTTCTTACCGTTGCAATCGCCTGTCTCCTGGTCACAGGTTTCCTCCCTGGACAATAGAAACATTTTAACTCACAATGTGGTCCATAAAAACCAGTAGCACATTTGACACACCTCCCGGTCCCTCGGAGACATCGTTTATCTTTGCAATTAGCAGCACACAGATCGTTACATAAATCCCCATAAAAGCCGTCTATACACCCCTCTGAACAAACAGAACTTGTTTTATTGCACAAGACTCGAACACACGTTGCTGGACATTTTGTTTCACAAATGGTTCCTCTCAGACAGCCATTAAGTCCTTGAACTTGACTAATCGGTGTTGTTTTCATTGAAGATGTGACTGCAACACCTATTTGATTAAAGTTAACTTAGATTTTGGTTGTATATTTATCCTGATAATATTGAAACTACTAGTATTTACAAATCAGATGTATATAGTTGAAATGACAGATATTAGAATCTCGTAAATCCTAATTAAATATATATACAGTTATAGTAGCTGATAAAACTCCCTACATGTCCAGACAAGAGCGAGACCAGCTGTGTCGACTGGATAACGGTCTCGTTTCATGTATGCACCAGCTATAAGTTAAAATGAACATTGTTTTCTATGAGAAAGAGGCGGGAAATCCTAATTCAAAAATTACAAGTCGACAAGATCTGACAACGCCATGGCAACTAAAAACTTAGACTGACCCTTCATACTCCGGAAGGGTTAGAATGTCGTGATATAAGACATTTCATCCCGTCTGAGGATAAAATTTCACATTGCGAGTGGTTGTATCGAAAGCCAGTTAATACAAACAAAAAACTTCGGATTTACAAAGAACATTTTATGAATTTTTTTTAAAGCAAAGTATCAATCCGATTGAAAACGAAATAGGTGAAATAAAATATGTAAAATGGATATACTTTTCCTTGGAACAGTATTGAATGAAGTTCGAAGTCTCTAAGATAAAGTTGCAAGTTTATCTGTTTTATTCACATCGGTATATTTTGACTTTCAACAATATATCTCAAACATTGTCGCTCAAATATTTTTGTTTGAGGGTTACTGAACAAGTTAAATCCAGAAAAGTGATTTGGTTGCAATGTTATTTCAAATTCAATGCGTTTCTGTGATTTTCGAAATGTAGCTTTACGCTGTATACTAAAAGAAATAAACTACTTATCACAACCATACATATCCAATATAATTAGGTCTTTCCACTTTTCTTGTGGAAAGACCTATTGGATTTCTTCTGATTATTATTTTTTTTTCTTCCGCCAGATACGGTGCTTATTGTTTCGCAAGAGGTCGCTTAGATTTTATGCATAAGTAATTGAACAACTATTGCGACTTTAAAAGTGACCCTGTTTAGCCGACCACTTTTTATTGTGAAAGTTACCTTCTCTATAACACTGTTTTTCTTGTGAACGAATCTCCTTCGCAACCGTTAAAGATTACGACAAAATTACTTTTACCAAATTGCTCGTTATATCCTTACGATCTTAAAAATAATTTTGACCGAAGCGATCTGGAGACTATGTGAGAGTTATTTCCCCTTCTGTATTTAGAATAAGTAAAAAGTAATTGGTAAACCATAAATGATAGAGACATAGGTTTTTTTTTATTAGAAGGTCTTTGTAAAAAAAAAAAAGAAAATAGGGCCAAGTTCAAAGGTCAAGGTCATTTCTATATTTGGATTTTGGCATATTTTAACCATTTTTCAAACACAATACAAATATCGACAACATATTTTTACTTAATTATTAGTTGGAACATGCGTTACACACACATATTGGTTTAAAGGGTGCGCTTACATCAAATTAGAATTTTCTTCCCTCCTTATTTAAAAATATGCATATGGTGAAATAGCTCATGAACAAAATATAATTCAGACATAGGATCTTTTGATTTAAGTTTCTTGGTTCATGACTTTGCAATTGAGCTCAAGGTCATAGGTTAAATTGACGATCTTAAGTTTGACCTTTGCTTTTGTCGCATATGTATACATGATAAAGCCATATGAACTTCAAAAAGGAACCGGAAGAAGTATTTTGTACTTTTTAATGTAAAAGTATATAGAACCATATATTTTTGGAATAAGTGTCAATTAAACTGTAAAATAATACCGGAAGTAACAAATTATCTCCCATATTTAAAAAATATTGTACAGAAACAATATATATTAGGAATCAGCGTACTGCAAGCTAGCATTTGACGCTGTTAATAACACTTTAAACTGAATTTTAATATTTTCATATCAAAATACTGGGTTTTTGTTTGGTGGAGAGACCTTCAATTGTTCTCTGAAGATCTTTAGATTTAATTGAAAATGACTAATATTCGATTTAAATACTACGTTGCAGATTTGATAGTGTATAAATGAATTGAAGGTCTTTCCAAAAAAAATTTAAAAATAATGTGCTATAGACCAGATTTAAGGTGACACAGCAGGACACGGTCTATGTTTTTTGACTGTGAGTATCAAGGTTCATCGTACAATGTTTTAGCGAGGAATTATAACTTTTCAATTACAGTTTCAATCAATAAATAAATTTCAGTTGCAGCAAAAATTTATTCCTCAGCCAATACTTCAGTCCGGCTTTTTAAAACTATTTTATTATGTCTTGGACATTTCCTAATAAAATGCCTTAAAAAGTTTTAAACTCAAATAACATTTCTGTTGTTTTTATTTTTATAGGAATATTGGAAATAGTTATTCTCTATTGTTCAGGAAAATTAATTGAAGTTATTTATTTTCATAACATTATGGGCACAAATTTGACTGCAGTAGAAAACTTCAACATATTTTGATTTTTTATTTGTTTCACAATGCAACTTTTAGTCAAATCCAATCACTGTGATTGAATTTGACTAAAAATTATCCTTTCAATCTGGTAAATGTGCTGCAGGGCAGTTGTAAATCATTTATAAACACCCTTCGTTATGAATTGGAAGAAGGTCTGCACAATAGGATGATCCCTTTATGTTAATAGAGATTTACGGAAAGTCTCGGTTCCAACTGTTGAATCCGACTCTGACAGGAAAAAATACAGGGGTTGTCTCAAAATTAATTTAGAAGTACACTAGATTCACAAGTTGTCCATAAGCGGAGCATACTATTGCTCCACCGAAAATAAGAATAAAAAATTTAATCAAGAGTTTCGTAACAGCACATCTCAATCGGAAAAGTCTTCTAGCTCATACACATTAACCCTGGCACGTTATTTTGATTGATTTTTTTCCCTTCATCTATGCCATAGGTATATATACAAATGTATTATAACTTATCTTTGATATACAAAAAAAAAATCTTTCATATCTCAATCTTCCCATCAAAACGATTTACTCAATTATAATATCAATTTGTTTTTTTAAATTCTGAGATAAAATAATTGTGGCAAAGATATTTTAAAATGTTTGCTTTGTTTAATTAACCCCAAAATAACTTTTTTCAGTCTTCCATGTTGACAATTTGTATGCCGATAACACGTTGAATTAAAGTAAATTTAACTAAACGGAAAAATGTGCGCTCGATTGTTGTCCCCCTGTCAAAAAAATTAGCTCGCATGTTCAATATTAGAAAGGTTAGGTACTTAGACATGTTTTGTAAATCAACAAACAACAAAAGTTCAAAGCAGAAGAATCCCAATTTGATTTACAATTACAAATTTACGGGAAAAAATGGCAGAAGCAGATTTGAAAATAGCCCAGTGATCCCGGTCCCCGTTAACGGTAACGGTAATTTAAAAAAAAATGGTTTCGTCCCTTTTACAAGATACAAATGTAGCCGTCTCTTTTTTAAATGTATGGATCCGCATCGGAGGGAAGGGTGGGTAAAAATGGGGGCAGAATTTCGCTTCAAACGACATGTGCATATACATGCTTTCTTAGCAATTCAACAGTTAAATCTAAAATTAAGTTGAAGATAACAATTTATGGATCCTGTTAGAAAACAAATTTTTTCAGATTTTTCCCGTTTTAAGACTTTACTCTCCTGATGTAACGGAGTTTATTAAAAAATGATTCAGGTCATTTTTCAATGAATAACATTTATTCAAATCAGCATCCAATCTCAATTTTATCCTGTTATTACACCATTAACGCGACAGCAAATCAACAGAAAACATGATCACCAGAAATGCAAGGGTCAACATTAAATAGAATCATTGCCGAACATCGAATTCTTGTCAAATATTCAGTATCTCTTTGTGGAGAGCACCCAAGAGAAAACTCAGACAAATTATGGAGGCTGTTCCAGTATTTGTAAACAGAGGACAAACAAAATCTTAAAGCAAAATCTCGTTTAACTAAATTTTAGGGTTAGGGTTAGCTAAAAATTAACTTGTACCTTTTTATTATTTTGAGACGACCCGTTCATTTTACCTGTCAGAGTCGGTTTAAACAGTCGGTCCCGCGACTTTCCGTAAATGTCTATTTAGAACATGATTTACATTCATTTTTCACAGTTAAGAGACCCCAAATTCTGCATTTTCATTGGTCGACAGGACTTTGCTATATTCTAAATTAACTTTTTTCTAATACCAGAAAATGAGTTCAGTTATAGATAATGCATATTTTAAAAGTTAACTCCCGCAGCAGACATATTAAGGCATACTATTAAGACTCGTATCTAAGTGAAGTTGATTTCGGTCTAACGTCCGTTATAATTAGAATTGAACTGCACCAATGTTTAGTAAGTTTGTATTTTGTAACGAAATACTAAGGTTAAAGTTTTAGAACTGAACGAAGATACTGATAACAAAAACCTGATTTAGACCATTTTGTGAGCTAACAATATTTGTTTATATTATATCATCTTACATCTTATTCGTATATTAATATCTGTTATCAGTAACGTTGTACTCATCTTTTGACTTATAATTTTCCTGTTTGTGTAGTTGTCATTTCTTTTTGATTTAAAACCTCTTTATATGATTGTTTGTGGATTATATAGACTATGAGGATATATTTTAGCCCAACAATGTTAAATCTGCAAATTTGCATTTGCAAATTTCCGTTCTTCCCTTCGCTAGATTTGAACTTTATTGTGGCTGTACCGCCTGCTATGTGTGTAGTTCCCTTGACCAGTCGATCAAGAAGACTATATACATAGTATATATATTTCGTTTAAACATCAGCCCAACAATGTTGAATCTGTTATTTGCTTTCGCAAATTTGTTGTTCTTCTCTCGCCGGGATTTGAACTCATGCTACTGAGATATCAAGTCACCAAATCGCCTGCACTATGACCCACGCACTAGACCACTCGACCACCTAGGCTACATAGTTTATATATATATATAGTTTATTTGCTCCGTGTTGAATGCTTTACTGTGACTTTGAGATGGGAAACAGCAATGAAAGCGCTGTTCCTTTGGTTTTTGTGTGTGTTTTTTTGTTGTTGTGCATTTACTGATTTTGAGTCATGAATGGATAATTCCATATCCTTTGTTTTTCTATTATATACACATTTAAAACTGTTTGTCGGGTTATACTTTTCCTCGTCCACTTTATCTAGTGGTGTTACAGTACATATAATCTTCATAAGTACTTAAGATAAAGATAGTTGATCTAAGGGTACATCATCCAAAGTGCCATTATTTATATGTGCTTTGTAACAGCTCTAGATAATGTCGACGAGGAAAGGACTTATCATCAACTGGGTCTCTATTTTCCTGAGAGGGCTATTTTAACACAGCACAAATATTAAACAGTTAAAACTCAACATGACATTTTCAAATTTGAGGCAAATGTACTAATTAAAAGTAGTTATCAAAAGTACCAGGATTATAACTTAGTACGCCAGACGCGCGTTTCGTCTACATAAGACTCATCGGGGACGCTCATAATAAATATAATTATAAAGCTAAACAAGTACAAAGTTGAAGAGCATTGAGAATTCAAAAATACAAAAAGATATAAGAAAATCCTTAGATTTCGAAAATTCAAAGTTTTGTAAACAGGAAATTTATATAAACAAAAAATGACCACATTATTGACATTCATGTCAACACCGAAGTGATGACTACTTGGTTGGGGTTACCCTCGGGGACGAAATGTCCATTAGGGTATCAACTTTGAAATAGTGGAAAATTATTAAATCTGAGTGCATTTATTTTCCTTTCCTATCTTCGGTATAAAGAAAACGGAAATATTTCAAATCCGATTACTAACGTTTTCAAAATGTATCACTTTTTTATATAAAAAAAACCTGCACAAAATAGTTTTTTGTGATATAAGAACAGTAATATTCTGCTTTAGACATTTATGTCAAATAGTACCATGACCGTCGTCGAAAGATGTTTATTTCTAGTAACCCTGGTTGCCGTAATGTTACATCTAATTATTAAAAATAGGAAACTATGTCTGATGATTCTCAAGAAAGTATTGCATTGTGTTTAAAAATTTATATTGCAGCTATTTGATTATTATAAATAAATGCAAAATGTATTATACCCTTACATCCAAGCGCAGCGCTCTAAAGTTTGCTTTCTTTAACTGGCTTAGTGTAAAAAATACCCTCTTCAAGCCAGGCAAATGTAATACTACTTTTAACTTGGAGACGTGCATTTTTCGGATTTCAAATGTTTGGCTTTGAGCGTTCCTGATGAAGATAATTCAGAAAAGCGTTTCGGACGCATAAAACTATTAAACGTGTTGTTTTTAAATTTTTGAGGAAACCAGAATAGCACACGGCTGCACTAGGTTATTAATTATATTTTCGTGTACTTTTGTTTTTTTCAAGAACAGCCGCGTTAATCAATCTCGATAGTAATAAAATATTGTAATTACCTGCTAGTCCACTTATAATAATTGACAGCAAACACAGTTTACCTCCGGCCATTATACAGTGGTAAATGCAAAAAGATATTCATTCAAGTAATCGTATAATTATCAAGTTTAACTGCATGAGATATATCATGTCACTGATCAAATATCTTGAGGTCAGGATATGTATTACAAAGTTTATCCTAAGCGGTTAAACATTAGTTTTGTTGATGATCTATTTAGCCCTAATAAACATTATTTCACATTTTCTCAAATTATTCTTTTCTTTTTTTTTAATTTTTTTTTTATCTATAATGTGACGATGACAAGGATTGCAAACTTTAATACTTAATGTATTAGGATAAATTTTTTAATTATGCTATTCACAATAGATATCTGTTTGTTTTTATAGTGATTAAGATTATAGCACTATTGTGACTGCTGTACCCCTATTGTTGGCATTTTTAGCTATTCTGTCTACTTGTTCTGTTCTCATATTGTTGTCAATATAATGGAACTTTATGCGACTGTCATACACGTGAGAGGTTTAACTAGTTACAAAATCAGGTTTTATCCACCATTTTCTTCATAAGAAAATGCCTGTACCAAGTCAGGAATATGACAATTGTTATCCATCCGTTTGATTAGTATGAGCTTTTGAATTTGCCCTTTAAAAACTGACTTTCCTTTTTGAATTTTCCTTAGAGTTCGTTTTTTTTTGTTAATTTATCTTATACATGTAAAGGTTTGGCACCAATGATGTTACACTGATAGATAGCCATTTTATGACAGCCCTATATATTGACTTGCGATCAAATTGCATATTTGTTCAGAAGTAACTTTCAAAAGTTAGACAAAATGTCAATTTATAAAAAAAGGTGTAACGAGTTTTTTGGTTTGTGAATATTTGTTAACTATTGCAGAGGTTTATTTATTAAATGGGACCACTCAGTCTGACCAAAAATAACAGAAACTATGTGTGCAATAAACTTTGTACTTTATCAAATGCAACTCATATAAAGACACAAAAGATAACGTTATCTTCCCATTTATCACGTATTAATGCATTCAGTTAAAAATTGTGGAGTCTTATAAAAGAGGATGGCTAATATTTTGTTGTGGTTGGTTTTGTTCAGCACATTTCAATATTCGTATGGTATGTATACTCACATTTCTAATTCGTATTTCAAGAAACTGTAATGAAATTAACATATTTCCATTAAAGACCAGGAACCCTATCAATTGCTTTCGTCAGAAGTGCTTTTGTTCTAGCGGGAAATTGATGTTGACAACCAAAATGATTGTCTGGTGTTTGCAGATTTTTTTCTATCTCTTTATACATTATTTTGTCTTTGAGTTGTAGTTCCTGTATTTTTTCTATTCGTTTCATTTTTTTGATTGTTATAAAATAAACCCTCATAAACGTACAAATCCGATTAAACAAGGGCAATTTGTCCCATTTCAATTTCAATTATTCTAAAGCAAGCACAATCTAAGAGCTCAATTTGAACAATATTTACAAATAATTGCCATCATTAAAAATCCTCCCATCAGTCATCGACGGCATATAATGACCGTAAAAATATCAATGCGCCAAAATTAAACGTTCATACCTCTGTATGGGTCAAAACTTACCTATGTCATTTTAGTGTGTATCGATTGAGATATGTACGAGTCACACGATGGGTCAGAGAGTAAATTACTGCTGAAAAAATGTGAAGCTAATTATTTGAAAGTTGAATCTTCAACTTTTATATTAATTTTAGTTTGAACTAAGTCTCAAGTTTGCAGGTGTAATGGCAGGACATCTTAAACATGTTCAATATGATTATCTGAAAGAAAAAAGAAAACAAAACTGTACAGGGTATATTTTGACGTTGAGAAGATTTTATATGAACTCTGCTTCATTTACATACAATAACAAGTCGTAAGTCCAAAATTTGTGTAATCAAGTGTTAGAATGAAGAAAAACACAAAACAATCTCCCCGACATTTAGAAGAGAGTGTTTACACAAAACTAAATATTCTTAGAAACAAATTGTATTCTGAAAACAAACAAACTAGTAGAAATATGCAATTGCATGGATATTAAGTCATTGTACACATCCTGATCATACATGTTAAATCTGTTAAAACGCCAATTTTAAGATCACATTCTGTTATCTTCTGCTTAATAAACTCATTATAGATACAAGGATTAAAATTATGTACGCCAGTCGATCGGTTCGTCTACAAAAATCAGTGATGATTGAATAAAGAAAAAAATCTTCCAACCAATATTTAATTCATGCAAACGCTTGAGGCACATGCTGTTCTATTCGGCACCAAAATCAAACAGCAATATCTACTTACGGTGATAAAGGCATATTGGATGACTTGAAAGTTGGAAAACTATTGTCGAGGGTTCAAAGACAGATTTATTATTTCTAACATTAACGTCACAAATAACGCCGTTTTCCTCACCAGCATTGCTGAAGACCGTACATCTTATGTTTAAATTGTAGGTGGTTTTAAGTAGTCGAACTACCATATCCTGTTAACAATAAGGTTGCGAGCTGGAAACCCGTACTTATCTATTTATATGTTGATTGACTATGATTGTTATTTTTTCTACCGAGGGTTGGTGGTTTTCGCCGAGCACTCCGGCTCCCTCCCTAATAAAAGGCTGACTGACGCAATATCGCACATTAGTTATGAATAAAGGCAACAGTAGTATACCGCTGTTCAAAACTCCATGGACAAAATACAAAATCGGGGTAACAAACTAAAACCGAGGGAAACGCATTAAATATAAGAGGAGAACAACGACACAACACCGAAACGCAACACACATAGAAACGGACCAAGCATCAGACAAAACACCACGAGAATAACAAATATAACATGAAAACCAAATACATGAGTTTGGGATAGACAAGTACCGTGCCACGTCTTATCTCAATATCTCAAAAATAAGAGAAAACACAAACGACTCAACGTTAAAATGCAACACACACAGAAACAAACAATAATATAACAATAGCCATCTTCCTGACTTGGTACAGGACACTTTTAAAGGGGAATAAAAGTGGTGGGTTGAACCTGGTTTCGTGGCATGCCAAACCTCGCACTTTTATGGCAAAGTTAAATATAACGTTGAAATGACAACATAATATTACAGGACTACAATACAAATAAATAGGAGAACATATTAGACAAAGAAAAACATGATTAATAGATAACAAAAAGCATCAGGTTTAAAATTCAATACGCCAAAAACGCGCCTTGTCCACACAAGACTCACCAGTGACGCCCATATATAAAAGATCGAAAGTGAAAAAAGTACAAAGTTGTACAGCACTGAAGATCAAAAGTTGAAAAGGTTTCGCCAAATACGGCATTGTTTTTATGCCCGGGATTAGAACATTCTTATTATATAGAACAATTCATGCTATTGCAAACAGTAAATTTTATCAAATGAATATGAAAGAGATATACATATAGAAACTGAAGTATTAACTAATTACAGAAAACTAAACCCGAATACATAACGCCCAGATATAAAAGATCGAAAGTGAAAAAGGTACAAAGTTGTACAGCACTGAAGATCAAAAGTTGAAAAGGTTTTGCCAAATACGGCATTGTTTTTATGCCCGGGATAAGAACATCCTTATTATATAGAACAATTCATGCTATTGCAAACAGTAAATTTTAACAAATGAATATGAAAGAGATATACATAATGAAAGCGTCGTAATTAACACCAATCAATTAATCAATCTTTTTATGTAATACTTTATTATTTACTTAATATATGTTATTTTTATATTTGTCATTTTGTTTTTCTTTGGTGACATATATTTTCATGTTTTATAGTGATTAATATTATAACACAAGGTTGAGGAATAGAAATAACTGTTGTGTAAACTGGTAATAGTAATATGTGCTATGACTTGGCGACCTTCGGCTGTAATTTATCATCGTCGTCCGTCACCCGCCGTCCGTTAAAAGGAGAAGGTTCAGTAAGACCCCTTTTTGGCCCCAAAATATGGCAGTTTTACAAAATTGTGAAAATGTAATCTTTTAGCTTTTTATTGGAAAGTAGAATGCTTCTGCTACATAAATATGGTCTGTTTTTGACAATACAATGCACATATATCGTGTACTAGCATCATAACGTCATGCTAAATTACTGAAATCTTGACAATTTAACCATTTTCGTAAAATTTTAGACGGTTTCCGACTTAAATGCAAGTGGCCGCATTCGTGTTCATTCATAATATTGAAATGTAAGTTGTATTTGATGATAATACATAACATATATAAAGGTTGAGGGTGAACACGGATGCGGCCACTTTAATTTGTGACGAAAACCATCTAAAAAGTGACGTTGTTTGGCATATTTGATAGATTTGTAATATTTTAGTTTGAATCGGAGCGTTTTTAATGAATAATTCAGTAAAAATCTTTCACATAAACTAATTGAATCAATTGAAATAGACACGTCCTAAATCTTTCGTTAGATGACCCTGAAATTTGAGGCCAAAATCAGCCCTTACCGGACCACTCCTTTAAGAGGATTTTCTAAATCTACAGCGCCAACTTTAACATAATTTAGCCAAGCTCATCAATAAATAAAAATATAATTTAATGCAAAACTTACACGTTGTTTATTATCCTGAAAACTAGCAGATTTCGATCGCATTATTCTGAACATGTTTGCCTCGTAAAGTTTTTGTCTCTCTCTGCCGGTTTTATTTGAAACAATTACCAGTTTTAAAACATCGCGACCGGTTACCAAAGTTTGTTTTCTTAATCATAAAATTCATATTCACATGTTGATAAATTTATTGTCGTAAGTCATGCAGGGCTCGCAACTTTTGTAGACGTATTCACAAACTGTACTTATAGTGATTTACATGCAGAGACGAGGGGGTTAATTTGTTTTATTGTGTACGCTAGCCTTGCTGATTGAACACATCTTACATGATCACAAATTATTTAGAAAAAAAATTACACCATGCAGAGCTTATAAATTTTCACATTTATAGTTTAAGTGTTTATTTTTTTTTTACAATTCTGTAAATGTTTTTAACATTTTGCATATAATTATGCAAGAAGACTACTGTCTTTAAGTACTATGACCACTCTTAAGCATACTTCGTGTTATTGTTTTGCTTCATTAATTACAGTGGCTAAAATGAGTGATTTACTATCACCATTTGCATGACAATTGTAAAATTAAAAAAATTAAAATTTAGTTGTGATCTCACTCTGTTTACTTCTATAGAAGTATATTTTACATGACCACTGACCAGAGTTAGCTACGTGTATTGTATGCTAAAAATTCCAAATTAACATAAGGTTTAGTGCATTTTAACTAGGAATTCATATGTTTTATAAATAAATTTATAGTATCAGTACATACACGTACATACAACATGTCTTAGAATCTATTCTAATCAATTCTAAATTAACTTCTGAATGTTTGCCTTGTTAAATGTACTAACAAATGAACAAAACGAAAGAATAATGAAAGTAAATCAAATTTTCATAGTAAGTAATGGTTTCTCTTTGTTATTGTCATCTTTTATCTACTGTTATTTATTTGTTTCATCAAACTGAAATTTAAACTTTATTTTTCGTTATCTTCAAAAGCATCGATTCTTAAAAGAAACTACACTAAAAGGATCAAATCAAAGTGCATCAATGACATCGTCTGCGAATTGAAATGTTCTGGTTGTAGTGAAAATGATAACACATGCATACAAAACAATTGCCAGACAAAAGTTGATGCATGTCCAGGAACATGTTACCATAGTCTTTGTGATGAGAAAACACGAGTTTGTTCGGAGGGATGTATTACCGGATTTTATGGAGATAAATGTAATAGTTTGTGTAGTCAAAGTTGTAAAAATAGAGTATGTCTCCGAGGAAATGGTAGATGTGAAGGTTGTGTCGGTGGGTGGTTTGGAGAAACATGCGACAAAAGATGTTCATGGTGCACATCGACATGCAATCAGAATGATGGAAATTGTGATGGTAATGTAGATAAAACTTGTTATATTTTGACCCAGAAAATAATTGTGTTTGCTTCAACTTATTGCAAGCTTTCTTCACTTACGAAAAAACATAGTATACTATATTTTTGATGTGTAAATTGAAGCTATAAATGGTCTAATGGACAACATTTATTTACGATTATGCAAAAACGTTTAGTTTGTATGAATTGCTATCGGCATGAACTTTGCTCTTTGATAATAGTAAATTGTAGTTGTTCCTTATTAGTGTTTTCTCGGTGTATGGCCAAACCCAGTAGATCTGATTAATTTGCATCTAACTGAAATATTTAACAACTCTTACCGTTATCTTAATGATATTTTTTTTGGAAAAACTTACTTAAATATTGTATTTCTCTAAATCATATTGAATTTCATTTAATATTTTGTACTTGAATTTTAACGTCGGTTTTCTCGAGTGTATCAATTTACATTTCTCATTCCGGGTCTCTTATATCTTACTTTGATAATTTTGTACTGATTGTTGAAGGTCGTACACTGACCTATAGCTGTTAACATCTATGTCAGTTGGTCTCTGGTGAATAGTAGCCTCATTTGCAATCATACAATATTTTCTTATTTTTCTATGTTAAACCTGCTAAAAGAAAAAAAAAACTTTTATTGTGTACCCATTGAAGGCAATGGCGACATGGCGAAAAAAGAACATTATTGTAAAATGCAAGTGTTTTTCTTCTATCATCTTGAAAAACGCTATAAATAGAAAAAAAAATCGAACTGAGCATAAATGTAAAAAATGATAAGATTGACTTATTGCCTGTTGACATTAAAACTACCAGATGACTCCTTATAAGCGTTAGTAATCTTAAATGACAATTGCAAATTCCACCAATTATTTTTTAATTTGTCTTTTATCTTGAAAATCAAAAAATAGATAAAGGGAAATGTTTACGGACTTTGCCTTTATTTGAAAAAATTATATGAGATAAATAAAAACATAGATGAGCAAAACATATCAGCGAACGTGTAGCTCATCTATGAATTTCCTCGAACTGACAAATGTAAATCAATTCAAATATTGAAATTAAAGGCATGGTTTCTTTTCAAAACAATGAATGGAAAACAAATATGATATACAGCAACAAGCGTATAAAAGGTAAAAAGTAAAATCATCAAAGTACTAAACTCCGAGGAAAATTAAAAAAAGTCCCAAATCAATGGCAAAATCAAAAGCTCAAACACCTCAAACGAATGGATAACATATGTCATGTTCCTGACTTATACAGGCATAACAGACTTCCATCATACTATTCTATGTGAGAGCATAAACATCCTTATAAAAAATATATTGACAACACTGTTCTAAAACTGATCATAAAATCATCAGACCGATCTTATAATTATTACTCCCCCTTTATTGATATAATATTCGGTATGAGTCTGGGAGTCGTTTTATTTTTAAATACTTCAGCCATGACTTTCAAATTTGTTCAAGACTGAATGTAACCTGTATTGATAAAATATTCGGTATGAGTCTGGGAGTCGTTTTTTTTTTAAATACTTCAGCCATGATTTTCAAATTTGTTCAAGACTGAATGTAATGGTTACTTTTTGCATTATTACATTTTGCCATTGCTTGTGATCGCACCAATCACCTCTGAAACAATAAAAGAGATAAATTAAAGAACTTGGTGCAAAAGTATAGAATTTAGATGTGGGTATGATGGCAAATGAGACAAATCTCCATACATTATCAACTTATGTGGTATGCATATCTTTAGGTGACATGTGAACTATCAAAAGACAATCGTAAGTGTCCCTAGAAACGGATGCACAATGTACCTGTTTGATCCGACACCTGAGTATTCCAACATCCTCCTTATCCGACATTTTTTTCTGGTCCCTAAGTGGGTAGGATAACACAGGTTACACTGTACCTTGGATTTTTTTTTATCGTAATAAGGAATATAGGAAACTTATATTTATGTATCGTATAAATAGTAACCTATGAAATAAATACTGAAGTATTGTTTGTAAAACATAAATAGTACCTATTGAGGCACCAGATGCTAAAAAGAGCAAAGATATATATATATCTAAAAATGTGAACGTTATTCTAAATAAGAGTAGCAAAGTATCTCCAGTACTACAAGAAAAACATAAAAAACATTAATTTCTGGAAGCAGTATAAAGGAACGATCGATCATTTCTGAAATAAGTTTTGTTGATAACATTCTGCAAAGATTCGCTGGTTGGCATGTTTCTAATCCGTTATCTTATTGTATTGCAGCTGGACCGACCAAAGCACGTGAGTAGATGTTTATAGATATATGATTTCAAAGTATTATGTAGTTTTATTCATAAAAAACTTGACTTGGTCCCAAGCGTTTTGATTTGTCTTATGGGTTTTAAAGTTTTTACAACCTTGAATCTATTTTTGTTTAATTTCTATTGTTCAAAAAGGCTTTCACGCTTATGATTTTTAGCGCCAAAGGCACTTCTTTAATCATCAGTATTTGACTTTCTAAATAATAAGCTTGATAACATAATGAGTATTGTTATATAAAGGTTTAGTATGTGTTGCATCTCTTTGGATGTCAGGAACATCTACTTATCTTATCTTGATCCGGTTGACGCTTCTATGAACTAAGTTGAACGAAAGGTTACGCGTTGACCTATCAGTTTTGAAAGTGCAACGCAACTTTAAAATTTTCAATAAAACAACGATAGCAATAATCATCATACTTTTGATTGATTTCCTAAATATATGACTATATGACGATTTCGTTTATATAAATTAAGATTGTATTGCAACAGATACCATTGCTTGTGTTTGAAAAACGTTTGATTTTGCCATTTGTTATCATGATCCTTCCGTTTTGAACTTTGCTCGAAGTTCGGTATTTTTGTTGTTTTACTTTCTAAAAATGATTGAGGTTAAAACTTATAAAAACAATTGCGACACAAAAACGTTTCTGGACTTACCTTTACCGGGAAGACAGTAACCAAAACAGTGTAGGGCAAGGATGTATAAACACCGATGAGCTCTGTGGCTTCAAGTGACACACACTGTATTCATCTCGTGCATATCACCTTTGTCTGAGATAATTGGCGCGGATTTTCAAAGTATCATTTGTAAATAATCAACAGTAAATGAAGAATGGATACGATATATATAAAATTTCTATCCTGGCATCTATAATGAGTTTATTTACTGACATCTGAGGTTGATCATGCCGGGGATTAACATGTTACCAACAGTGCTAGTAAATGAAAATAATACTCTATTTAATTTCGTGCGTCTGGATCATTTTAACATCTTAACAATTGAAAGCAAATTATATGTTAAAATAATATCAGGTAAAGAGCTATATGATTAAGAAGTGCATACAATGAACATCCTAACTCACATAAGGTCAACATTTCCCAACGTGAGTCGCAAATTTCCAAAATTCATGAATTTAGATGTAAGACTGGGTACGTGTCTTTAACTGTGCAGGCATCATTTTTTGCGTATCTACAATCTATAAAATGTCCCATTTGGAAGGTTGACATATAGCTCTTCAACGGGTTCGGTACATATACATCATCGGATTTCAAATGTTTGGCCTACAGCGTTCCTGATAAAGGTAAAAACAGAAAAGCGCTTCGGATGCATAAAATTATCAAACGTGTTGTTTTCAATTTTTCAAATCACCGGGTCGATACCTCTGCTGGTGGACTATCAGTCTCCAAGGGTATCATCAGCTCAGTAGTCTGTACTTCTGTACTGACATGATTTAACAAAACTTTCTAGAATAGTCCGCATATATATTTTGAAATTATTATGGAACTAAGGTTTCAACTCCCTCAGGCAAAGTTGACTCTAGATGAATTCGGCTATTTACTTTAGGTATTTTTGACATATAGCTCTTAAACGGTTTCGGTACTTATACATCCTCGGATTTCAAATGTTTGGCTTAAAGCGTTCCTGATGAAGGTAAATAAAGAAGAGCGCTTCGGACGCATGAAATTATCAAACGTGTGGTTTTCAATTTTTCACATCACTGGGTCGATACCTCTGCTGGTGGACTATCAGTCCCCAAGGGTATCATCAGCTCAATAGTCTGTACTTCGGTACTTACATGATTTAACAAGCCTTTTTAAAATAGTCTGCACATATATTTTGAAATTTTTAAGAAACTTAGGTTTCAACTCCCTCAGGCAAAGTTGGCTTTAGATGAATTTGGCTATTTATTTTAGGTATTTTTCACATATAGCTCTTCAACGATGTCGATACTAATTCATCCTCGGATTTCAAATGTTTGGCCTCGAGCGTTCCTGATGAAGGTAAATCCAAAAAAGCTCTTCGGACGCATGAAATTATCAAACGTGTTGTTATTAATTTATCAGATTAGACGATATTTATCAAATATCTGGAAACGAGAATATCGATAGATGTCATATCATGGGACGGATAGGGATATTACTAAAATAGGTAGTTAATAATTGAAAAGACGAACTCATCACGTTTAAGCATCAATAAAATTAACGGTACCAATTTTCTTGCACCAGATGCGCATTTCGACAATACATGTCTCTTCAGTGATGCTCGTGGCCAAAATTTTTGAAATCCAAAGCTTATATAAAAGATGAAGAGCTATAATCCAAAAGGTCCAAAAAGTATAGCCCAATCCGTGAAAGGAATTAGAGCTTTGCATGAAGGAGATACATTCCTTAGTTTATAATAATTTCTAATATTTTGTAACAGCAAATTCTAATAACACAAAAAATCCGTATTTTCATGCCAGTACCGAAGTACTGGCTACTGGGCTGGTAATACGGGGACTAATAGTAACATCAACATATTTGTGAAAAAATATAATCCTCGGCTCTTTGGTAAGGTTATAACTTTGTGTCTTAGTTTTTTCTATAAAGATTAGCATTCAAATAAAAAAAGCGGGTAGATACTAAAGGCACAACCAATAAGCATTGATAATTATAAAAATACGTATCTACCTTGTCTATTGTTAATTAATCTTTTACAAAAATATTTAGATAAGAACTTCGTGTTGTTTACTTAAATGAAGTCATGGGATTTCAAAAGGTTCGACACGCTTACAATTTTTTGAAATATTATTGGACGTTTTGTCTGCGATTCATGTTGAAATAAACTTCGAAAGACATGAGTTATAATAAGGGAGTTTTGTATCATGATTTCACATACCCTGCTTATTCTGAATGACTGTATATATTAATTCGAAAATGTAAAATCTCAAAAATACTGAACTCCGAGGAAAATTCAAAACGGAAAGTCCAAAATCAAATGACAAAATCAAATGATAAAACACATCAAATGAATGGACAACAACGGTCATAATCCTGACTTGGTACAGGCATTTTAAATGTAGAAAATGGTGGATTGAACTTGGTTTTATAGCGCTAAACCTCTCACTTGTATGACAGTCGCATCAAATTCAATTGTATTTTCAACGATGCGTGAACAAAACAGGCATTATATGTAAACATGTTTTGGAAACGATAAATGCATTATGATTTCACTTTTTTTTTTTTATAGCTGACACTAGTTATGATAACGACTGGATTATTTACATTGCTGTATTTGGATTGCTGTTTTTGATTTTAGTTCTGGTGCTGATGTGTTTTCTGTAAATATATTTATATTATTACAATATTCTTTTTTAATGCATTATGAAATTTTAAAGATATTCCTAAACCTATTCCATTTATAATTGAACTTACAAAACTTGCCTCTTTTGGGGTGACATATGATATTTATAGCTATTTTGTTTTGTTCACCTACTTGTTACCAGATATGATCTCTGTGTTTCATCTCATAGAAACACAAAATGGAATTTTGTATAAGACCCAAACGTAAGTGAAGGGAAGAATTAAATTTTAGTTTTTTTTTTGTAACTCTTAAAAATTCGAAGTGCTTAGATTATGCCATAAAGTTCTTTGTGTTGGCCTCAAAAATGCAGTGCAGATGATCTTCCGTTCTAGAAAATTGTGTGGTTTTACGGAATTTGTTAAAGTTGTATATTTTTTTGCTGTAATAGGAGTTCCTACGGGAAATCGCATTGTCTATTTTTACAGGGGTGTAATCTGTTATAGGATGAACGACAATTTACCTTCATTTTTAATTTGGCATTCAGCATTGGATGTATCGATAATGAAGCAGTCTAGCGGTCATGAATAGAGAAAGACGTACTTGTAAAATTATGCACATTACACTCTTACAGTCAAATGTTTTACCGTAAATTGATTTTCCCTACGTCTCGAATTCATCTATAAAATTTGACGTGTACACCAAACGTGTCTATATACATCATCCCACGAGACATGCATCATCGGTTAACCTGATAAGACATGCTGTACGCCAACTGTTGCATAAGCATTTTAGATCTAGCGTAAACTTTGCCCAATGGTGCCCCACAACATTGAATAAATTTAACCTATGATTACAATATAGATCAAACAGTTGCGACACATTACAAAGGCATATTTAAACTCCTCATTATCATACAGATAACTATAAAATTGAATATATAAAGTTGGAAAGTTCACTTTAGTTTCGCAAGTGCGTTAAATACATGAATATGATTAGAAGTAAGACAATAACAATCAAAACCCAGGAGTAAACAAAGACTCACAAAACCAAAAGACATTGACATCAACAGTTATAAATTAGAAATAAGAAACAACCCTAACTCCACTAAACCCGGTAGTGAAATCAGGTGCTCCGGATGGTAAGCATTTCCTGCACCGTATACTGCACCCGTCGTGTTATTTCTTTGTACAGTTCGGTAATGATGGAAGGTTATCATTCAAATAAAAAAAGCGGGTAGATACTAAAGGGACAACCGATACGCATTATATACAACACCCGTCGTGTTATTTCTTTGTACAGTTCGGTATTGATGGAAGGTTATAATGACTAATAAAGAATACCAGAAATGATTTCTGACACTTTTGTCATAATGGTCAATCAGGGTGATGACCTTAATTTGATTGATTCATAGCCCTGTCTTAACAATTTTTGAGAAAGCAGTATTTCTTGTTCAACAAATTCAACGTAGCTAGCTCTAGAGTAACGTATCAATTGAGACACATAAACTCCATATGCTGGTGCCGCTGGGATGTTGCTACACAGAAATGGAAAGTTGACTATAGGAAAATCAAAATATCTACAATGTATTTTCCATTTTATTGTCAATTTTTTAATATATTAATACTTGGCGTTTTCCATCATATAGATAAAGTAATTCATTGTTCCCAATACAGGAAACGAACAGCAGTCAGCCAACAGCTGGTAAAACTGTTTTCTGTATAAAACTGTCAATTTAGATATTACATTCGTCAGTAAATAAGTGATGTCGCATACAAAAACATTACTTCAATTGTGCATGTTTTACCTACAGTTGTACTACAGAGCTGCGCAAAATTTGGTGAAGTAGGGTTATTAAATATTTTTCGCTACTTCTTTATTGCGAGCTAAGCGAATATGATGACGAGGTTGTTCATCATATTTTACATAAACGAATTCCATTAAGTTGTAATTGCCGACAATTCGGAGTATGCATATAAGAAGCTTTGCCGCGCCCATGTTGGTATTCAATGCCATAGCAACATATGGACGTTGTGATAGGTTGGGCAATACATGATAAGTCGTTATTAATGATTTTGAACAGTAATTATCTTTTAGTTGCCTTTATGAAAACATAGGGATTTTTGTGACTAAAGACAACAGTAGTATTCCGCTGTTCAATAGTGTGATTGTGTATATATGCCTATATGTGTATTACACTTTTTTGTTTTGTTTTGTTCCTATTTTTTTTTTTTGTTGTGTGATTTTTAATTAATTTTGTATATTCGCTCTATCTCAATCATGAGAAAATAAAGACATGAATAGATGAATGAATGCATACCAGTTTAGAAATAGGAAACTTATATCTTCTAGAATGGAACTGAATTCTGTCTATACTGTATAATACATTGGAATTCAGTTATGACTATTGCAACTTATTGTTACTTTAGTGAAACATACCTTACAGTCGGTCTTTCATTTGATTAATCCTGACACTTGCATAATCCTAAAAATATGCATTATCTTAATTATTTACCATCACGAAAAATTACGTTCTGTGAATGTATTGTATCGTCATCTATGCTGATGCGTTTATGTAACCACGTCAAATGGCTCAATTATATTTCGATGAGTGTACAATGTATATATAAATGGAAGAAGTAGAAAAATTATAAAACTTCAAATTGTTTGTTTAAAAAATTAAACTAAGCATTCACGATCCATTTTTTTCAGTTTACAAAATGGATAAATCTTAAAGACTATAAAAGATTGAAAATTGTGATGTTAAATACGAAATGAACAAAGCAGTTTTAAAATACTATCAAACATGTCAAATGAATTAATTGTTTTAACAAACTGTGGTTTGAATTAAAATGTAAGTACATAATGACCTTATACGGGTGACTATTTTACACCTTGAAGCACAATTCATTGAAACTATATGGTCCAGAAAAAAACATAACTCCATATAGGTATATAAGTGTACATAATCGTATATATGCATAAATCACTACCATAATTGGAAATGTTACTGTTACCAGACCTAATTGTCAATAAATACTATCGTATGTTTTGCAGATGTTCGAGGTCCCAATGTTTTTGCAATGGTTACAGCTCAATTAACTGAGGAGACTTTGTAAACCTGACACATAGAATTATTGATAAAATATTGTCAAAAATTAGGAATAATTGATGTTAATATTACTATAATCATTCTTTTAAAATTATGTTAGAATTTCGTTATATTTATGTTTAAAAAAAGATATGGTATGATGGCAAATGAAACAACTTTTTTAAGCTAGTAGTTCTGCAACCAGAGTTCATTTTTTAAAACTTTAATGTTCGGGAAAAACACGCATCTAAATTATATATTGATGGAAAGATGAAAACGATTACAATACGAAAAGTTCGGTCGTAAAAAATCCAGAGTGTTCACATTTTTGTAAAATTGAGGTCAAAGGTCAGACCTAAAATATCAATATTTCAACGACAAGGACATACAGGAGAAATTTTCTGAAACATATTTATAGAAAGCTACATAAAAAGGTTCAATTATAAGCATATGCTATAAGCGATGTTAAAACACCAATTTATTCTACTTATATGAAGAGCTGCCATTTCAAAATGGCGTTGATCTGGAGCCTTCTGATTTTTCCCCATTTATGACATAGCAAAAGAAGAAGTAGCCTTGACTTTTTCAGATCAATAAACCTTCATATTGTTTATACTTTTTCACTACAGTATCTGCCAAAATTATTTTCTAAACTATAAAACACCAGTTTATCAAATTATTTCAATATTTTTTCTATCTTTAAAAAAATCAAAATTGAAGCACTGAAACAGTGTTTTTAATTTTGCATCTAAAAGTTTGTGTATTTTGTGAAAAGTAGTGTCTTGTTATAGATAAGCACATATTGTGTATTTGCAAAGTCTGGACAGATCATTTATAACACAAAAAATACCATAGTCAACCGAGGCGAATGTGAGTTTTGAAAAAAGTGTGACTTGCATAGAAAAAAGTAAAAACACAAAAATACTGAACTCCGAGGAAAATTCAAAAAGGAAAGTCCAAAATCAAAAGGCAAAAATCAAAGTTAGCATTTGTTTGAGTGTAAAACAAAGTCAGTTTGGTGCATGAATATTGTCATCGTGGAATTATTCGTGTAAAAAAGTGTAGACTCATCAAATTTTTTTAGAGAAGTGATGGAAAATAATACAATGTTATGCCAATTTGCTAATGTTGTAACTTAAAGGGCACTAGCTACGAGGTAAATAAAAACTCCAAAGTATGATTTTTTTCCAATCATTAATGAAAGTGAAATATTGACATAATAATTTACTTTTATCAGCTAAAATGGTTTGATTTTGTCAAATTAAGCTAATAAACATTGATAATGAATTATTCACTTGCAAGGGAATAACTCGACCTCATTAAATCCGTATTCATGTGAACTCCAATTTAACCCCGTTAAAAGAGATAGAATAACGTATGCATTTTCCGTGTACATGTTTTTAAAGGAAACAATGTCAACATTGAAAGTGAAACAAAGATAAATAATTTGATTAAGGATTATGTACCCTTGTGTTGATTCAGTGGTAAACATATGGAAATTTTATAGAAAATACACAGCCTCTAGCCATGTACTCTCATATTTGGCAATTTGATGACTAATAGATATAGGATTATTGCATGCAGTGCTAGCATTGATTTCCTAAAAACAAGTTTATTAATGTCTTGGCATCGGAAGTAAACACATTTATTCAAAAACCAGTTGTTGGCATGACACGGGTTATGATATGTTTGATATGCATATGATGAAATCATAATCTTTCAATCAGTTTAATTGAAGTCTGGAGCTGGCATGTCAGTTAACTGCTAGTAGTCTGTTGTTATTTATGTATAATTGTCATTTTGTTTTTATTTTCTTTGGTTTCATCTTCTGACCTCAGACTCGGACTTCTCCTGAATTGAATTTTAAATGTACGTATTGTTATGTGTTTACTTTTGTTACATTGGCTAGAGGTTTCGGTGGAGGGTTGAGATATCATAAACATGTTAACCCTGCCTCATTTTTGCGCCTGTTCCAAGTTAGGAGCCTCTGGTCTTTGTTAGTCTTGTATTATTTTAATTTTAGTTTCTTGTGTACAATTTGGATATTAGTATGGCGTTCATTATCACTAAACTAGTATATATTTGTTTAGGGGTTAGCTGAAGGACGCCTCCGGGTGCAGGATTTTTTCGTTACATTGAAGACCTGTTGTTGACCTTCTGCTGTTGTTTTTTCTATGGTCGGGTTGTTGTCTCTTTGATACATTTCCCATTTCCATTCTCAATTTAAAGCATTGGTTAAAACAAATAAAAATATGAACCAAATCAAGTACACCTTTTAGGGTGGGCTCGACTTTAGTGACTCAGCACGAGATATTTTGGAATTTACAGGTTGGTTTGAACATTTTGTAGAAAATGAACACTAGCACATCATAGAAAAGCAATTAGTAATCAATGTTTCAAATTTTATAACGAAAATCTCTGTATTAAAGGCTGTGGATTTTCTATAAAAATCTTGATTTATTTGCCACAAAGTACTCTTCTAGTAAATGCAGTGTAAATAATTATGCTTTCCATCACGTTTCCCCTTGGTATATGTACTAAATGGCCTATCTCTACTTTTAATTTTATCTATAGTTTTGATACAATTAAAGTTTGAAAAATTCGTACCAAAATGGCTACAGAAGGGGTCATAAACCTTTACTGGTTCGATCCTCACAAAATTATTTTTAAAGCTAAAAACGACGATATCCATAAATTTTTAATCCACAACACAAAGTTTAACAGACCTATAAAAATTCAATTGCATATGTTGCTTAATCTATGTAACTGGTGTAACTAAAAGATGACGATTTGGATAAACGTTGTCTCTAATGAGTCCTTCGGGATATGCAGCAGACCATTTCTCCTTATTTTGACCCAAAACATCCCTAATGTATGGTAATAGATGAGATAAAATAAAATTTAAAGTACAAAAAAAAAGAACTGAAAAAGGTACAAAACTTTGTTCCGCAGATTGGATATAGAGAAAATCAAAACAAAATACAGCAATGACAGTGTATCAACTTTTTGTAAGAAACCAAAAAAGGTCATTTTCAAGAACAGGGGGAGAACAATATGACGAAGGGACAAAGTATGTTGTTTTCGGGACATCAGCCGTTGGATTCCAAGCCCCTGCTTAGCACTGACCATATTGATTTTGCAATGTCAACGAGCTCTATTGTGTTAACTAACAACTTGAAATATAAATTCCATAAGCATGTATGTAAAAATAAAATATGTACTGCTTAGATTTTGTAACATTAAAACGAGAACAATAAAAAAAATGGAGAAGTCAATTATATTATTTTTTTCAAAATTCATTATGAAAACATCAACTCTTATAAAATATCTTGAAGCGGAGAAGTCCGCCGTTGATAAAAATAAAAAACCAAAACAGATGTGATATTTTCCTTAGACATGTGATTATACATCCAGAAATTGAATATGTACATCAACTAAGGTGAAGACCGGTTGAAAAATACCAATTTGGTCGTGTTCACAAGTGTAATACGGACAGTCCAGTATTTACTTTTTTTAATATAAATTTTGGAAAATTTTATCAAAGCTTTTACACCACCAAATTAATCGTTATTTACTTGCGGCAAATATTTGGTAAACGACTCACATAATCATAAAATTGAAGAGAAGCGGACCAGGATGCAGAATGGTTGCTGTATTTGTTTTAATTAATTCAACATGAAATGTCGTGTAAATACATACAAAATAAGAAAACTATATGACAGATACATATATTTATTTATCTATTTGGTTGATATATATTCTGAAGCTATATAGTCAAGTTGTATATAACCTGGCGCGCGCCAATCCAATATGTAACGTATTGAATATCATGAAGGTTTTTGTCTTTGAGACGACCCATCCATTTTACCTGAAACTGTAGGTGTCATTAGTCGGTGTCGAGAGATGTTAAAAAGGTCTATTAGCATTACAACACACTTCCATTTTTTACACGAACAAGTTCGGCGCAGGACACAGTTTGTTGAAAACAAACAGAGCTTTTGAGCACAAAGATTTACCTTCCCAGGTTCAAAGTTAATCCTGTAAGTAACCTGATGACATCAGTCACATGACAATTGTTGGGTTTATCCATTTTTGTTTTCCCAATCTAATTTTTGAAAGAATTTGGAACACGAACAGGACCTCTTTTACCTTTGGTATAATGAAACAGACGCCAACGATGATGCAATGTGTTATCTTAACCTCTATTTAATTTTGGATTGTTAATAAAATTGAGAATGGAAATGGGGAATGTGTCAAAGAGACAACAACCCGACCATAGACCAGACAACAGCCGAAGGTCATGAATGGGTCCTTAAAGCAGCGAGAAACCTGAAAGTCTGCTTGTGCTATGGACACTGGGATAAAGCTGATGACCGTAACTGCATTCACGGTCATCCCAAGATGTCGGATGAAAAATTAGGTCAGTTTCTGTTTAAGTGTTTCTATAACATTTTCTTTACAAATCATACATTGAAACGACGTTAATTTATAAAAGAATCACTCGGAAATTACAAATTACTACCGAGAAATGTACATGAAATGGGAAATTCGATTTGAAAAAATCGTTAAGATGACCGTAAATCATAATCAAAATATTTTCAAGATGACCGTAACACATAAAAAAGATTACCGTGATTGGTAAAAAGCTGACCGTAACTTGTAAAGGATGACCGTAATTTGTAAAGGCTGACTGTAATTTATAAAGGACGACCGTCAATTCTAAGAAATATCCGTACTTGTATTCAAAGCTTTTTGTTGAGTTTGTCTTTTTCAATAGGGGCTCGGTAAGCGGATATAAATATGTTTCATAAATTTCTTTTTTTAAACTATTGGCCGTTTTTGTTATTTATGACAATGATAGTAATGGGATAACACAGCTACTTTTGCATAGGTACTGTTTCTGTACTAAAAATCTGTAGTACTGAAAATCTTCTTTTAATATTCAGTAGTATTTTGTTACTTTAAAATTATTGTAGGTACCTGTATTTTACAGTACTTAATTTGTACTTGAAATTTAGGTACTACAGATGTTTGCTAACTACTGTTAAATTTTCAGCATTTTGAAAGTTTTTCTATTTCAAATCTCGTAAAAATATGATTTTCAAACATAGAATATTGTATTATTTCAGTACCAAAATATTTAGTACAAATCAAGTATTGTAAAATACAAGTACCTAGAATGAAATTGAAAACAGTGTGGCTGTGGCCATTGATTGACACATTAAATTCATTCATTGATTAGGACAATTTAGGTGAACGTGTGTATGTAACGACCACTGCTCACTATGCGCTTTTAAAAGACTCTTAAACTATGGGGTCACCAAAAGTTCTCAAAACCTAAATAAAGTAATTCGAAAAATTAATCAGAAATAAAACGATGTTTTGATTAATATCAATTATATAAATCAAAACATAAAGATTATTCCTGATTAATTTTTCGAATTATTTTATAATCAAAGGCGTTTAGAAACCGTTGGTGACCCCACAGTTTTTAAAAATGTCTATCGTAGGTACGTCGTGAACAGTGGTCGTTACAGACAAACGTTCACGTAAATTGCCTAGGCAATGAATGGATTTAATCTGTCAATCAATAGCCAGAGCCACACTGTTTTGAATATCATTCTAAATATATCAATAATTTTTAAGTACAGAAATTGTACTAAATATTAAAAGTAAATTTCCAGTACTTCATATTTTTATTACGGAAATAGTACCATTTCAAAAGTAGCTGTGTAAAACTGTTATTTGGCATTATAATTAAAAATATCATACCATAGGGAAAATGTGTACTAAGTTTCAAATTGATTTAACCTGAAGCTGGACAAACGGACAAACGAACAGACGAATGGACGAACGCATGCACAGACCAGAAAAACATAATCTTCATAAATGGAGCAAAAAAAAACATTAATAATATATATGAATATTCGGTAATCGAGCCCATGTGTATTGTTCCAGAGGAAGCAGATTAAAATCTTAATTTGTCTTGATATATGCATGCAGGCGGAAACCCAGCTAAAATAAAACAAAAGAATCGTAGCTCTTTATTTGAGAAGGCGATAAATATAAAGAAGAAAATGTGGTATGATTGCCAATGGAGACAACTGTTTACTGTAATGTTTACTATAGTAAGAATTTTTTTTAAAGTTTTTAGAAACAAATAAAACGACAATATTCTTCTCAATTACGAAGTGTTTAATTTTAAAAGTTTTCAATTTATCTATTACATACAGTCAGGATCCTACTTCGTCAAAATTATCTCCCCATTACGCCAGTTCATTTTCACAATCGTAGAAATGGAAGCCATTGTAGCGATGACGCGCTCCCAATTTTGCTCTTGGAAACCGATAAATTTATCCACATTGCACCAATACGATCCTTATATGTCAGTTATATTTTAAAAGACAAATGTATCAACTAGCTTATGAGCATCAGTTAATGATCTTGTCTGCATTGATTCAACTTAAAACTATTGTCTGATCGGTTGTCAGGTAAAATTTTCGAAAATCATAAACATTTAAAAAAATTCTAATTAAATATTACGTGGAAGGGCAGCACTAGATTTTTTTAGTGGTTGAAGACTATAAACCCTAGTTATCACACACAAAAAATTAGAATTTTTCGAAGATATGCATTTTCATCATCCAACTTGTAAGACTGTCGTCAAGTACTTTCAGTAAAAAAAAAATAGCTTTTCGAACACACCTTCTCTGTTTTTGTGACTCATTAGATAGGTATTTAACTTGACTCATATGTTTCATCTTTTAGTGCTGTTATTTTTTTGTGTTATAAAGTCAACCTGTAGCTTTAATATATAAAAATGATAGAATCTGAATCGAGACGATGTATGAAATATTCTTACTTTGTACGAAATCAAGACAAAATACTCAACTCAAACACACCCTAACATAAAAAGGTGCACTCGATTTTCTCTTTTCGATACAATTGTTACCTTTTTTTTGGAATTTTTTCTTCAGTCACATAATGGAAGGGCAGACACGAAAATCACTTAACTAATAGATTGATATGTTTTCTGTCCGTGGTATTTTTTTCAAAAAAATCGGAGGTTATGCATTTTCGTCATCCAACTTGAAAGATACCCATGTCGTCGACTTGATATCTAATTGTTCTGCTTAACTATGTACTAGATAAATTGAAAACTTATGCAAATGGTGTTTTTTGAAATAAAACACCTCGTTGTTGAGAAGAAAATTGCAGTTTTGTTTGTTTCTGTTAACTTTAAAAAAACAATACAGTAGTCATTTATCGCCTTCTCTAATAAAGAGCTTCGATTCTTTTGTTCTATTTCAACCTGGTTTCCGACTGCATAGTAATGCAGAACAATAAGATATCAAGTCGACGACATGGGTACTAGAAGTTAGATGTAGAAAATGCATAACCTCCGATGTTTTGTTACCACGGACGGAGAACATATCAATCTATTAGTTCAGAAATTTTCGTGTCTGCCCTTCCATTATGTGAATCAAGAAAAAAATTCCCCAAAAAAGATAATGATTGTATAGAAAAGAGAAAATCGAGTGCACCTTTTTATGTTAGGGCGTGTTTGAGGAGTATATTTTGTCTTTAAAACGTACAAAGCAAGAGTATTTATTATAGTATCTCGCTTCAGATTCTATAATTTTTATATATCAAAGCTACAAGATGACTTTATGACGTAAAAAATGACAGTACGAAAAGATGAAATATATGGGTCAAGTGAAATACCTATCAACAGAGTAGGTGTGTTCGAATAGCTATTTTTTTTTTATAAAAGTACTTGACAACAGTCTTTTAATTTGGATGATGAAAATGCATATCTTCGATTAAAAAAATTGGGTGTGATAACTAGTGTTTATAATCTTCAACCACTAAAAATTTTTAGTCTGTCCATCTTCGAAATATTTAATCAGATTTTTTTTTAAATGTTTAAGAATTTTCGAAAATTCCACCTGAAATCCGATTAGACAATAGTTTTTAAGTTGGACCAATGCAGACAAGATCACTAACTGATGCTCATTAGCAAGTACATACATTTGTCTTTTAAAATACAACTGACATATAAGGATCGTTACCAGGCACGGATCCAGAAAGGGAGGGGGGTGCTAATGTATGTGGATAAATGTATCGGTTTTCAAGAGCAAAATTGGCTGCGCGTCATCCCTACAGTGGCTTCCATTTCTACGATTTTGAAAATGGACTGCCTTGCGTAATGGGGAGATAACATTTCTGTATATATACAAATTGACAACGTTCCCCCTTGTGATACGCTATTCGTACAATACTATTTTAAGGATATACTTTGCTGGAGCTCACCATCACTAGTTTAGTCGTATGATAATATCGTATGATATTTTCAAAATATTTTCTGTTATTTTATTTGCACTAAAAAATGGAAGATGATATAAAATCAATGGATGTTCATGCATTGGCATTTTTAAAAGTGTGTATTTATTATACGTCATTAAAAGGAATCCCAGAAATAAAAAAAAAATCTTTTGTCTTGTAGTTGGAGGCTGTGCACCGCATTTTTTCACTATACTTGTAAGATGTCATTTTATTGAAATATGTATAATTATCTCTATACCTTTGTAATTTGGTTTGTAAGAATAAAAATATATATATAGGACCTGTTGTTGATAATAACAGCACGGTAAGCTAAACAGATAAGTGTATAAGCAACAATGCTTGCATTCCTTCCAAACTGTGAGATATTATGTGAACGAAGACGTGGATACCAGAGGAAGAGGTACTTATTGCCTTTAAAATGGCCCGTAGCATTTATACCCTAGAACCGTACGAGTTTGTCAGTAGAGGGTTAAAAAGGGGAGATATGGTATCCCGGTTTACAACGAATTCGAACTGAAATATTGCCGGCTGGCCAGACTAAGAGATTCTCCACATCGACCATTATACCAGAGGTAGAGGTTGGTATTACCTCTAAAATGGCTGATAGCACTTATACCCGAGACTCGTACGAGTTAATCAGGAAAGGATAAGGGGGTACCTAGTATATCACAAATTCGAAAATGAACTATTGCTGGCATGTCAAACGAAGAGATTCTCCACATGGGCAATGATACCAGAGGAATAGGTACTTATTGCTTTTAAAATGGCTCATACATTGTAGCTCTTATACCCTAGACCCGTACGAGTATTTCAGTAGAGGGTCAAAACGGGGAGATGGTATCCCGGTTAACACCGAATTCGAACTGAACTATTGCCGGCTGGCCAAGCTAAGAAATTCTCCACATCGACAATTATACCAGAGGTAGACGTTGGTATTGCCTCTAAAATGGCCCTTTATCCTTTCCTGACTAACTCATACGGGTCTAGGGTATAAATGCTCTATTCCATTTTAGAGGCAATACCAACGTCTACCTCTGGTATAATGGTCGATGTGGAAAATTTCTTAGTTTGGCCAGTCGTCAATAGTTCAGTTCGAATTCGTTATAAACCGTGATACCATATCTCCCCTTTAAACCCACTACTGAAAAACTCCTACTGGTCTAATAGGGTATTAGTGCTATTAGCCATTTTGAAGGCAATAAGTACCTTTTCCTCTGGTATAATTTCCCTCGTGGAGAATCTCTTCGTTTGGCCAACAGACAATAGTTCATTTTCGAATTTGTGATATACCAGGGTACCCCCTTATCCTTTCCTGACTAACTCGTACGGGTCTAGGGTATGAGTCCTCTGTGCCATTTTATAGGCAAAACCCAACTCTACCTCTGGTATAATGGTCAATGTGGAAAATCTCTTAGTTTGGCCAGCCGTCAATAGTTCAGTTCGAATTCGTTGTTAACCAGGATACAATATCTCCCCTTAACCCTCTACTGACAAACTCGTACGGGTCTAGGATATAAATACAATGGGCTATTTTAAAGGCAACAAGTACCTCTTCCTCTGGTATGATTTCCCCTGTGGAGAATCTCTTCGTTTGGCCAGCCGGCAATAGTTCATTTTCGAATTTGTGATATACCAGGGTACCCCCTTATCCTTTCCTGACTAACTCATACGAGTCTACGGTATAAGTGCTATAAGCCATTTTAGAGGCAATACCAACGTCTACCTCTGGTATAATGGTCGATGTGGAGAATTTCTTAGTTTGGCCAGCCGGCAATAGTTCAGTTCAAATTCGTTGTTAACCAGGATACAATATCTCCCCCTTAACCCTCTACTGACAAACTCGTACGGGTCTAGGATATAAATACAATGGGCTATTTTAAAGGCAACAAGTACCTCTTCCTCTGGTATGATTTCCCCTGTGGAGAATCTCTTCGTTTGGCCAGCCGGCAATAGTTCATTTTCGAATTTGTGATATACCAGGGTACCCCCTTATCCTTTCCTGACTAACTCATACGAGTCTACGGTATAAGTGCTATAAGCCATTTTAGAGGCAATACCAACGTCTACCTCTGGTATAATGGTCGATGTGGAGAATTTCTTAGTTTGGCCAGCCGGCAATAGTTCAGTTCGAATTCGGTGTTAACCGGGATACAATATCCCCCTTTTGATCCTCTACTGACAAACTCGTACGGGTCTAGGGTATAAGAGCTACAATGTATGAGCCATTTTAAAAGCTATAAGTACCTTTTCCTCTGGTATCATTGCCCACGTGTAGAATCTCTTCGTTTGACAGACCGGCAATAGTTCATTTTCGAATTTGTAATATACTAGGGTACCCCCTTATCCTTCTACTCTACTTCTGGTATAATGGTCGAAATGGAAAATCTCCTAGTTTGGTCAGCCGGCAATAGTTCAGTTCCAATTCGTTGTAAACCGGGATACCATATCCCCCTTTTAACCCTCTACTGACAAACTTGTATGGGTCTAGTGTATAAATGCTCTGACCATATAAAGGCAATAAGTACTTCTTCCTCTGGTTTCATTGCTTACGTGGAGAATCTCTTCGTTTGACAGGCCGGCAATAGTTCATTTTCGAATTTGTGATATACTAGGGTACCCCCTTATCCTTTCCTTACTAACTCATACGAGTCTAGGGTATAAGTGCTATAGGCCATTTTAGAGGCAATACAAATCTCTTCTTCTGGTATAATGGTCGACGTGGAGAATCTCCTAGTTTGGCAAGCCGGCAATAGTTCAGTTCGAATTCGGTGTTAACCGGAATACCATTTCCCCCCATTTCACCTTCTACTGACACAATCGTACGAGTCTAGGGTATAAGTGCTATAGGCCATTTTAGAGGCAATACAAATCTCTTCTTCTGGTATAATGGTCGACGTGGAGAATCTCCTAGTTTGGCAAGCCGGCAATAGTTCAGTTCGAATTCGGTGTTAACCGGAATACCATTTCCCCCCATTTCACCTTCTACTGACACAATCGTACGGGTCTAGGGTATAAGTGCTATGGGCCTTTTTAAAGGCAGTTAGTTCCTCTTCCTCTGGTATCATTGCCAACGTGGAGAATCTCTTTGTTTTGCCAGCCGGTAATGGTTGATTTTCAAATTTGTGATATACCAGGGTACTACCTTATCCTTTCCTGACTAAATCGTACAGGTTTATGGCATTAGTGCTAATAGCCATTCTAGAGGCAATACTAACCTCTACCTCTGGTATAATGGTTGATGTCGAAATATATCTTAGTTTGGCCAGCCGGCAAGAGTTCAGTTCGAATTCGGTGTGAACCGAAATACAACACCCCCCTTTTGACCCTCTACTGACAAACTCGTACGGGTCTAAGGTATAATAGCTACAATGTATGAGTCATTTTAAAAGCAATAAGTACATATTCCTCTGGTTTCATTGCCCACGTGGAGAATCTCTTCGTTTGACAGGCCGGCAATAGTTCATTTTCGAATGTATGATACACCAACCTCTACCTCTGGTATAATAATCGATGTGGAGAATCTCTTAGTTTGGCCAGCCGGCAATAGTTCAGTTCGAATTCGTTGTATATCGGGATACAATATCCCCCTTTTAACCCTCTACTGACAAACTCGTACGGGTCAAGGGTGTGAGTGCTATGAGCCATTTTAGAGGCAATACGTACTTTTCCCTCTGGTATCATTGCCCACGTTGATAATTTCTTAGTTTCGCCAGCCGGCAATAGTTCATTTTCCAATTTGTGATATACCAGGGTACCCCCCTTATCATTTCCTGACTTAGTAGTACGGGTCTAGGGCATAAGTGCTATGGGCCATTTTAGAGGCAAAACCCAACTCTACCTCTGGTATAATGGTCGATTTGAAGAATCTCTCAGTTTGGCCAGACGGCAATAGTTCAGTTCGAATTCGTGGTAAACCGGGATACCATACCCCCCCCTTTTAACCCTCTACTGACATTCTCATATGGGTTTAGGGTATAAGTGCTATAAGCCATTTTAAAGGTAATACTTCTAGGGCATAAGTGCTATGAGCAATTTTAGAGACAATACCCACTTCTACCTATGGACTATTTTAAAAGCAATAAGTACCTCTTCCTCTGGTATTATTACCCACGTGGAGAATCTCTTAGTTTCGCCAGCCGGCAATAGTTCATTTTCGAATTTGTGATATACCGGGGTGCCCCCTTATCCTTTCGTGACTATGAACTATTGCCGGCTTGCTCATAGCATAAGTGCTATGAGCAATTTTAGAGACAATACCCACTTCTACCTATGGACTATTTTAAAAGCAATAAGTACCTCTTCCTCTGGTATTATTACCCACGTGGAGAATCTCTTAGTTTCGCCAGCCGGCAATAGTTCATTTTCGAATTTGTGATATACCGGGGTGCCCCTTATCCTTTCGTGACTATGAACTATTGCCGGCTTGCTCATAGCATAAGTGCTATGAGCAATTTTAGAGACAATACCCACTTCTACCTATGGACTATTTTAAAAGCAATAAGTACCTCTTCCTCTGGTATTATTACCCACGTGGAGAATCTCTTAGTTTCGCCAGCCGGCAATAGTTCATTTTCGAATTTGTGATATACCGGGGTGCCCCCTTATCCTTTCGTGACTATGAACTATTGCCGGCTTGCTCATAGCATAAGTGCTATGAGCAATTTTAGAGACAATACCCACTTCTACCTATGGACTATTTTAAAAGCAATAAGTACCTCTTCCTCTGGTATTATTACCCACGTGGAGAATCTCTTAGTTTCGCCAGCCGGCAATAGTTCATTTTCGAATTTGTGATATACCGGGGTGCCCCCTTATCCTTTCGTGACTAAGTAGTACGGGTCTAGGGCATAAGTGGTATGAGCCATTTTAGAGGCAATACCCACCTCCACCTCTTGTATAACAGTCTATGTGGAGAATCTTTTAGTTTGGCCAGCCGGCAATAGTTCAGTTCGAATTCGTTGTAAACCGGTATACCATATTCCCCCTTTTAACCCTCTAATGACAAACTCGTACTGGTCGAGGGTAAAAGTGCTATTGGCCATTTAAAGTCAATTAGTACCTCTTCCTCTGGTATCATTGCCCACGTGGAGAATCCTTTCGTTTGGCCATCCGGCAATAGTTCATTTTTCGAATTTATGATATACCAGGTTACCCCCCCCCCCCCTTATCCTTTCCTACTAACTCGTACGGGTCTAGGGCAGAAGTACTATCAGCCATTTTAGAGGCAATACCCACTTCTACCTATGGACTATTTTAAAAGCAATAAGTACCTCTTCCTCTGGTATTATTACCCACGTGGAGAATCTCTTAGTTTCGCCAGCCGGCAATAGTTCATTTTCGAATTTGTGATATACCGGGGTGCCCCCTTATCCTTTCGTGACTAAGTAGTACGGGTCTAGGGCATAAGTGGTATGAGCCATTTTAGAGGCAATACCCACCTCCACCTCTTGTATAACAGTCTATGTGGAGAATCTTTTAGTTTGGCCAGCCGGCAATAGTTCAGTTCGAATTCGTTGTAAACCGGTATACCATATTCCCCCTTTTAACCCTCTAATGACAAACTCGTACTGGTCGAGGGTAAAAGTGCTATTGGCCATTTAAAGGCAATAAGTACCTCTTCCTCTGGTATCATTGCCCACGTGGAGAATCCTTTCGTTTGGCCATCCGGCAATAGTTCATTTTTCGAATTTATGATATACCAGGTTACCCCCCCCCCCTTTTATCCTTTCCTACTAACTCGTACGGGTCTAGGGCAGAAGTACTATCAGCCATTTTAGAGGCAATACCCACCTCTACCTCTGGTATAATGGTCGATTTGAAGAATCTCTCAGATTGGACAGACGGCAATAGTTCAGTTCGAATTCGTGGTAAACCGGGATACCATACCCCCCCCTTTTAACCCCTACTGACATTCTCATACGGGTTTAGGGTATAAGTGCTATAAGCCATTTTAAAGGTAATACTTCTAGGGCATAAGTTCTATGAGCAATTTTAGAGACAATACCCACTTCTACCTATGGACTATTTTTAAAAGCAAAAAGTACCTCTTCCTCTGGTATTATTACCCACCTGGAGAATCTCTTAGTTTCGCCAGCCGGCAATAGTTCATTTTCGAATTTGTGATATACCGGAGTACCCCCTTATCCTTTCGTGACTAACTCGTACAGGTCTTGGGCATAAGTGCTATGGGCCGTTTTAGAGGCAATAATATTGACTGATCATGTTGAGATTAAAGCCTTTGATTGATGTCCGTAATTTTGAAGAATTATGTCATCGAAATAGTAATTGACAGTTTCTATTTTTCTGTTTTTTATATTCCTTCAATTTACTATGTTTCCTTTTTTTCTGATCTTTTTAAATGGATGATCCTATCGCATGTATTGTATATTTTAGTGTTAGGATTGGACTGTATTTGTAGACAACGAACAAATTATGGAATGCCCATATGACAATTAATTCCCTTTAATTCCTCTTTTTTTTTAATTATTATAGTTTACATTGATTCAATAATAACATAATTTTAATGAATCATTATTGATTTGTTTTTTGTGTACTGAGGCAATTAAACTTTCCATTTACTTTAATTTTAAATCACACGGACCTTGCAGAAGACACCTATTGGCTTAATATTTCTTAATTACTTTATATTGCTACAAATAGCATACTCATATTGGATATTAACAGCAAAACGTTATTTTATTGTCACATTCTGATAACTAACCAAAACATTTCATCTCATTAATATTATTGACGGCTAGCCTCATGAATATTGACGCCGGCTAGCTTCACACTAGTTCAGTATCCTATTGTTTTTTACAATAGCATAAACATGCAGCAATAATGATAAATGCAGTGACCACTATACATACAGAAATAGCTCCTAGTATCCACCCGCTGATTTTCGTGTCTGAAAGATACAAATATTCTAAATACATGAAACTAACACTGTCTATGAATACTAGAAAATTAAACACTAACTAAAGACGTTTTATAATTATAACACATCTCGTATGAAATAATAAGTTTTTTAAATGCCAAAAGTTTAGTATGTGTTCAATAAAAGGTGCTGTTCCTTTGGCACCATCTTACCGTGTTTATATTTGCAACTCGTTCGCCATGTCCTTGTCTGTTGTGACGTTTTTTTTATTTTAACGCACGTAATCTATGTATTACTGGTAAATTATTAAGCCAGGGATTTCGTAACCACAAATTACTTAAAACTTAACTTAATTCTTCCATAGATACAAAGGTTTGGTGTCGACGATTGATTGTACCTGTAGAAAACGGGAACGCACTTCCTTATTTTTTACAGAACTGTTGTTTAATTTGCATCTGATGAGTATTAATAGTTCGTTCTTATTTTATACTGTTACATCACTGTCCCAGGTTACGGGAAGGGTTGAGATCCAGCTAGCTAACATGTTTAACCCCGCCACATTCTCTATATATGTGCCTGTCCCAAGTCAGAAGCCGGTTATTCGGTGGTTGTCGTTTGTTTATGTGTTGCATATTTGTGTTAGTTCATTGTTTTGTACATAATTAGCCGTTACTTTTGTCGTTTGAATGGTTTTACATTATCATTTGAGGGCCTTTATACCCGACTATGCGATATGAGATTTGTTGCTCATTGTTGAAGGCCATACGGTGACCTATGGCTGTTCATTTCTGTGTCATTTTGGTCTCTTCAGAAGAGTTGTTTTATTGAAAAATGGTATAAATGCATTATATTTTGAAAATTCCTGTACTTTAGATGAAGAATGATTAAAACGATACAAAATTTGTTTCTGTTTTTTAGGTTGAAATTTCTCCATTATATGTAAAAAGCATATGTTGGAATTTCTAATAGTAAAGATGACATTAATTTCATATTTCATTTCGATTTCTGTGTATGCACTCATATGTTCTTATACAGGTTTTATAGATGAGGCTGTCCAATTGTTAGTTCTCGAGCAAAAATTGATCGTAAACTGACCATTTAAACGAACAAAATCTCCAGTCACACTCATCATTCTCTACATTTATCGAGCAGGAATTTGTGACGATATGTTATTATATATAATAACATACGCATTTAGCAACATCTGTGCAAGGCATATTCAAACACGATTGACGTCCAGCACAAAGCGACGTACAATTACACAGAACACAAGGATGCATGTACATGTATATACTCACGTATCAGATGTCAGGCTTGACTCGTGAAATATTATATGAATAAAAAATAAAAGTTTGTACGGCTTTGTTTAATAAATACTTACATAATTTGAAAAAAAATGTATGCTAAATGCGTCGTGCACTTTTGAAAAAGCAAGCCGCTGGGGCATATTATTATAATGGTGATATTGAAGCATTTTGTTTAACCCACACGACATCAATCATCATCCAGTTTTGTTTTCGATGCTCTAAATGGTAAATGTTAAGTATTTATTGCGATCATCTGTATTAATTTACAAACTTTATTTATCATAATTTATACGTGTATAACATGTAATACACCTTATCGCTATTTGTCCGCCATTGCTGGAAATCACACAGGTTCCCGTAAAATTTTGACGTCATAAAACAAAACATCTGACGCAACAATGGAAAAGTGATTGTTGTTGACGTCAAAAGTTCAAGCGGACGGGTCAGCCGGGATTAGCGATAAGGTGTATGACCGAGCTGTATATTCAAATGTAGTCTTAGATCTTAGTAGCGAATATTGAAGAAATCTACCATCGACACAATATATGCATTCATTCTTGTAGTAAAATGTTACGAAGATATTACTCATTAAAAATAATGGTATTATTAGAAATAATTTGTATCCATGTTTTATTTGTGAAGAAATAAATATTTTAAAATAGCGAATTTTCTGTATAAATTCAATAATTATGCATGCTTTAAAGCCAAAACTTTCTATTACCTTGAATACGCAAATTAAATAACTATATAACCAATACAGGACGACAAATTTGTATTCATTGCAGAAATCGAACTTGAAATATATTGTCCTTTTGTCCCTACCCAGTTTACCCCTTTTATTTATTTAAGAATTGAATGCTTTTTCTTGCAACTTTATTGGGGTTTTAAAGGCGTTGACCGAAGTACATTTCGTATGAAGCGCGGAATTTTTGGGCCGGAAATATGGAGGTTTTTGGTGTAAAAAAATAAGTGCAAAATATCATATGAACAATCTTTATATTGAGATGACTTTAATTCTCAATAATTGACAGAACTGTCCAGTCCAATTAGTTAGGATAATGCTATTAGAGTTAAGTGTACAGTTGATGAAATCAAATATCTTTTAAGTGCAGTCGATGGAAAGGAATATCAACTAGTATTCTACTCATGTTTACTTGAGATCTTGCCTCGAGCTGATAGTGTGAGCCAAAATTTGTTCTTTCTTTCACAGACAATGTCTTGACTATATAATTTGTCCCATCTCTATAAAATAAGTTCCATAATTTGCCTAGTGAAATAAGTACTGGGTTGGTGAAATATGTTCCTCACCTATAGTGATATAAGTTCCGGATTTATGGGATTTGTGCCTAACCTGGTGAAATAAGTTCTGGGTTTATGAGATTTTTTTCCTCACTTGGTAAAATAAGTTCTTTATCTGAGAAATATGTTCCACTGGCTAAACAAGTTATCTTATATCCTGAGCATCAGTTAGTTTAAAATTATCATTCAAATGCATTATAAAAACAGTTATATTAATTGTACAAAAAAATAAAAAGTGTAAATCATCAAATTTGTTTCCTTTGGAGTATAGCAATGTTTAATTATATAATCGTAAAAGATATCAAAATGACACTTTTGAGCCAGAAAAGAGTAGAATAAGATTTCTTTTTATCTTCATCCTATTGTTACAGATATGCCTTCAAATGCAAATGTATCCCATGCAAGCACTCTCAGTACAGCATTAAGCTTGCATTATGGTTCAAGTGTAACAAGAAGCATTATAATTTAAGTGTAACAAGAAAATGTGTTTTTTTTTATATTTTGTTTGAACTTGTTCATTGGTTTCTATGAAATATGTGCATATTCCTTTAAAAACAAATATCGCAGGAACTTATTTATAACTTTTTTTAAACTTTAAATAATATTAATTGGAACACAATTCATAGTTATGATTTTTGTTCCGGAATTGCACTTAAACTCCGCCATATCAATTTTTGACTGCAAAACAATATAAAAAAAGATTTTAAGAATACGATATGAGATTTGGAGAAGCGTATTTGTTACAAGCTTGAATAGCTATATATTTGATGCAGAATGAATGAGGAGTTTGTATTTCAACTTGAAAATTTCATAAATACTTAAGTCAAAAATTAAGTTTTTTCATTTGTTGCAAGTCCATTTATCAAATAAATCTACAATAAAAATTCCTCGCATCTTCGAAAATTCCACGTCAGAAATGATTGCACTAATCGTGATAATTCATCGCATCTATAGATAAAATGGATCGCTTTCAATAATCGATATGCTATATTATGTTGCATTTATAACATTTATTGAAGTTTAATGCTGTTTTTGTAAATTAAAAATTATATCACAATTTAAATATGTTGAAAATTGCCTTCAAATCAAATATTTTGGTATTTTCAAAACGTAAACAAATACAGTTTTCCAATGATCCTTTATTCTACAATAGACATACTCGCATATGATAGTTAAAGTGAACTAGCTGGATTCGCACTTTATATATAGTGCCGATCCATTATAACATTATATAAATAACACATAGCTGAGAGGGTGATAGAGCAGATTGTTACCCCGAGAAAACATTGTCAACTGAGGCGAAGCCGAGGTTGACAATGTCTTTTCGAGGGGTAACAATCTGCTCTATCACCCTCTTAGCTATGTGTTATTTAATTTATTATACTGAATGTTCTGTTATTACTGTCGATTAAATTTAAAATTCAAAGTAATAAACTATGACATCTTGTACATAACCATCCGTATTTAATAAAGCGCACACTTGATCAAACGTCTCCGTGAAGGGTAATAGAGTATTTGCCATAGGATAGAGTCGTATTTAATAAAGCGCACACTTGATCAAGCGTCTCTGTGAAGGGTGATAGAGTATTTGTCATAGGATAGAGTCCTGTTTAATAAAGCGCACACTTGATCAAGCGTCTCCATGAAAGGTAATAGAGTAAATTGACACCCTCGTATTAGCCAATCAAAATCTTGCATTTTGACATGAAGTATAATAAAACAAGTTATTTAATAAATGTTCTTAGAGTGATCTTACAATTGCACTCTTGTAAAATTTTCAGAAAGTACCGATACAAGTGACAATCTACATAGTCTCCCGAATGCGAATAGAATTAAAACCACGAGATCAGTCTAGTTTATAAAACATTTTTTAAGAAAAATTACTTACGAGATACACTGCTCTTAGCTGTAATTAAACAACATGTTAAATTTGATATGTTTAGGACATATACAGAATTGTTTGGTCAGAACTTTATTGCTGTAAATCAATTAGTTTTGCGTTTGCTGTTTCATTAGTTTTTTCAATTTAAGGATGTACATAGGTCAGGTTAATTTGTATCAGATTTTTGGACTCCCTTGTTTTTTTCCCCTATGAAACAATCTAGAACATTTTGCCCCGTAACACCCATTTATCTTCTTAAACAATACTTAATAGCTCATAAAAGTTCATTTGCCAAAATTTAAGCAGATTCTTGATTTTTATTATTTTTATTTGATATCCTAATAATACCAATGCAGATAAAAGTTAAAAGTCCAAGTCAGCCTTTTCCCGCCTTGTTCTAAGAATAAAATATCTCGAAAAGGAGCTCCATGAACTATCAATATTTTTAATTTATTTTGTTCCTTTACTTTTAAATGCTTTTCCGACTTAAATTATCAATTCTTAATTCTTGATTTATTTTAATTTCATCTAAGTACATCCTTACATTGATTTACATATTGACAAAACGAGGTCTTTCATAGTTATGCGACATTGAGTTTGTTCATTGTTGGTGTGACCGTAAAATTAAACACAACAAATATAACTACAAAACGACTTATCATCATATGCAGAGAAATTAAATCTGACCAATCGATTAATCTTTTATAACTAGACAAACAGTCTTTAACATACAGTGTATGCATTTAAGGGATGGGCGTGGACCACAGATGTCCACCCAATGCACACGACATACCGTGGACTAGTGGACACGTAGGCGGGCGTGGACCGAAATGTCCACCCATGCACACGCCCACCGTGGGCGCGTGGAAATGACAAAGTCCACGTGGGCTGTAGTGTAGTTGATATCAGGCATACCAAGCATTCTTGATACAGCTGATTGTATTCTCATGATTATGAAACCAAGGTTTCAACTCCTTCAGCCAATATTGACCTTAGTTTGATTTGGCTATTATTTTTAAGTTTTTTTTTGCTACTCTTCAACTGTTTTCGTTCTTCGACATCTTGACATCCAAATATTCGATGTTATGCGTTATAGATGACAGTTTTAGAAAGAAGCTTAGGACATTTATGAAGTTTTACTTTTATTTCTTAGTAATCTGTTCAGTTGTTTTTTCTCGATAAAATAAATGAATAAATAGATAGATAAAGAGAACACAATTATAATGAATAGATGCATGACACATTTTAAATTTCAGAATTGTTAAGAACGTAATGTATCGAACAAAACCTACTATAGAAAATACAGCAACGATGTTAGTTATAATTGTATAGGTTCTTACCGTTACAATCGCCTGTCTCCTGGTCACAACTAGCCCCTGCTGTACAATACGAACATTTCAACTCACAATGTGGACCATACCAACCGGTAGCACATTTGATACACCTTCCGGTCCCTCGGAGACATCGCAAATCTTTGCAGTTAGCGGCACATTTAACGTTACATATATCTCCATAAAAGCCGTTTACACACCCCTCTGAACAAACAGAACTTGTTTTATTGCATAATACTCGAACACACGTTGTTGGACATTTCGGTTCACAAATGCGTCCTTTAGGACAGTCATTCAGTTGCAGCCCTTGGTTTCTCGATTGTAATTCCATTAAAGATGAAACTGCAAGTATTTGTATTCTATTTATTTTCGGAAGAACCCTATAATGCATCGCAATGTCACTATTCATTTAAAATCATGAACACAGATCGTAATTGAAAGATTGACATACCCTACTTCTGATGGACATACCCTTATCAAGCTGTCATACAGTCTTTTTTATATATAGATTAGGCCGTTGGTTTTCCCGTTTGAATGGTTTTACACTAGTTATTTTGGGGCCCTTTATAATTTGTTGTTCGGTGTGAGCCAAGGCTCCGTGTTGAAGGCCGGACATCGACCTCTAATGGTTTACTTTTATTAATTGTTATTTGGATGGAGAGTAAGTTGTCTCATTGGCACTCACACCACATCTTCCTATTTCTATTGTAAGTTTTCAAAATAAAACACCAAAGGATTTAGACAGTTTCAGAAGGTATTCTTCTCTTAAATGTTTAATAATTGTTAGTTAAATCAATGTCAATCTCGTTTTAAATTTTGATAATATTCAATTAACATTGTGCAACATTTATAAGAGAAAAACATACTAACACACTTTAAAAAATCAACTATCATAATTCATTATCTAAAAGAGTATCGTGTGTCATGATTACAAAATTTAACGACAAGTATTTTGTACATATAATCTTACGAAATGATGCACTTCTGAATTTGTTTAATATATTGTTGTTATAAATTGGACTCTTTACAATTAATTTTGTTTAAAAACATTCTCGTTAATATATCTCAAAATTGACATAGTAAGCCTATGGTTAAAAATACCTGTTAACAAACTAATGAAAATCGAGATCGAATACAGTTTGCTATAATCCATTTTTACAGCCGTAATGTTTAAATGATATTAAGGTTATCAAATGTAAAGTTTAACTTTATTTCAAATATAAATACTCTGATTAAACTATCTTGAGGTCAGGTTAACAATTTCAAAGTCTATCCAAAGCGATTACAACTACGTTCTTCTGATATTTGAGACAAAGAAAGACTCCCCTTACCGAAAAATAAGCCCTGCCGCAACCATTTTACCATGGAAGTTTGCTGCAAGCTTGCGGCAATTGTTTGTTGCAAACTTTTGGCAAACTTACAGGAACTACACATATATACCAATGTCGTGTGTGTAGACACATTCAATTTATCTCTTTCAAATTACACAGCAACATTTTTAAAAAGTCAATTCCTGTCTTTATACAAACAGTCATTGAAAGAATTCTTGCAAACTCGTGAGATTGAAGGGAATACATACATGTACATGCATATGAGTTTTGAAAAGTGGCAGGAGTCATTCTCAAATGACATTAATATACCTGTATTAAAAAATGAAAAAGGTAAAATCTTAAACGTGTATTGAGTATAAAGCTAGGTAATAATTGCATTAATTTACAGAATTTAACTTATTAATAATCTTAATAAACATGATCATGATGGTGCAGTACATCAGTTACAAATTCAAACTTATAATCGCTTAAGTTTTTCAATAACACATACATGTATATGTAGTTGCTTACTTAATTATGTATGATGATAACATTAATTATTTTATTAAAACATGCAGTTCTATGAATCATTTGTACTTACACAATTGCATACTGATTATCCCATATATTACTGAACCAAAATGCCACCTTAATCTCTCATATTTGAAATGCATTTCCAACCACAACCAACATGACCTAGCCACAATTTCAAATTGTTAGCATCCAGGAAGTGCCAACTAGACATGCCAAGTCAATATTGTGTAATTCCTGCAATGTTCTGGCAAACATATAGCATGGTCAAAGTTTTCTGCAATCTTGCGGCAAACATATTAAATGGTCAAAGTTTTCTGCAATCTTGCGGCAAACATTCATTATTATTTTAAACTTTCTGGCAATCTTATGGCAAACATTGATGTTTCTGCAAACTTGCCGCAAGCTTGCAGCAATGTTTGCCAGAAGTTTGCAGCTAGCGGCAAACATCTGCAAACACTGTTTTATGTGTTCCTGCAAACTTTTTGTTTGCCGCAAGCTTGCAGCAAGTCTGCTGCAAGTTTGCGGCAAACAATTAAGTTTCATAAGGGCTTGCTCATCATTTGTGAAATTAATGCATAACAATAATTACTTATTAGTTAAGTCCCATGAAATAGTGCGGCGACGGAATAGGAAAAAGTCGAATACTTAAAGAGTTTAATTTTCACTTCGATGTATACGACTGACAATAAGCACAGTCTTATAGACACATTTATCCGGATCTGACCTCAAAAACATGTGCGCTACCATTACTCCGTCACGTGGTACGTCAGCTACATCAGAAGTGAAAGATAACGCATGTGTATGGAACGCGGGAAGCACATTAATAGATAATCACAATTTATCGGGGATAATGATAGATTATCGGTCGACCATTATAGATGTACGGCGTAAAATATACTTTACGGTCGACCATCATAGATGGTCTAATTAATGTGACTCGCGCGCAGACAGTGAAAGTTACTGTTTAGCTCACTTGAATTTTCTCATCACTTGGTGTCCGTCGTCCGTCGTCATCATTTTACAAAAAAATCTTCTCCTCTGAAACTACTGGGCCAAAATAAACCAAACTTGGCCACAATCATCATTGGGGTATTTAGTTTTTAAATGTATGGCGGGACCCGGCCAACCAACCAAGATGGCCTCCATGGCTAAAAATAAAACATGGGGGTAAAATGCAGTTATTCACTTGTAACTCAAAAATCAAAGCATTTAGAGCAAATCTGACACGAGGTAAAATTGTTTTTCAGGTCGACAACTATTTGCCCTGAAATTTTCAGATTAATCGGACAACCCATTGTTGGGTTGCTGCCCCTGAATTGGTAATTTTAGGGAAATTTTGCTGTTTTTGGTTATTATTTTGAATATTATTATTGATAGAGATAAACTGTAACGAGAAATAATGTTCAGCAAAGTAAGATTTACAAATAAGTCAACAGGATCAAAATGGTCAGTTGACCCCTTTAGGAGTTATTGCCCTTTATAGTCAATTTTTAACAATTTTTCGTAAATCTTAGTAATCTTTTACAAAAATCTCCTCTGAAACTACTGGGCCAAATTAATCCAAACTTGGCAACAATCATCTTTGGGGTTTGTAGATTGAAAAATGTGTGGCGTGACCCGGCCAACCAACCAAGATGGCCACCATGGCTAAAAATAGAACCTAAGGGTAAAATGCAGTTTTTGGCTTATAACTCAAAAACCAAAGCATTTAGAGCAAATCTGACATGGGGTAAAATTGTTTAACAGGTCAAGAACTATCTGACCAGACATTTTCAAATGAATAGGACAACCTGTTGTTGGGTTGCTGTCCATGAATGAGTAGTTTAAAGGAAATTTTGCTGTTTTTGGTTATTATCTTGAATATTATTATAGATAGAGATAAACTGTAAAGAGCAATAATGTTCAGCAAAGTAAGATTTACAAATAAGTCAACATGACCAAAATGGTCAGTTGAGACCTTTAGGCGTTATTGCCCTTTATTGTCAATTTTAACCATTTTTCATAAATCTTAGTTATCTTTTGAAACGTCGCACGATACTGGTGTCACCTAACGTTACACACTCAAAGACGTAAGCCAAAATAAAAACGTTGGAATGCATGTTGTTCAGATAGCTTTTTACAATAAATTTAAAAGGATTGATTTGTTTTCCTAAGAAAGGATTAATTGTTTTTTCTTAGATAAAAGATGTTAAGCTTTAGTTTTATTAACAAATAAAAAAATAAAAAAGTAACTTGAATTGAAACCATTTGTTTTATATACATTTTAATTATAAAGGCAATCGATTACTTTTTTAACTATGCACTGCAAATGCACTCATCTTTGCACTCCAGAATGTCAAGGCGAAAGGACTACGGCATATCTAGCATGTCAGTTCTGCACAAATATATGCAAGGGAATTAGCGGGAACAATTATCATTGCTGTTTTTTTTCTTTTTATTTGTATTATAGCGGATCCGACTATTATAGTCCGGAAAACACTTCAGTTCCGCGAGAAAATCTCTCCCAACCCCTTCTCTATGAATCGGTAGAGCTTCAAAATAAAACATTAATTTTAAAGTTTTCTTATTAAGCAACAATATAGAATAGCCGTATTCCAAATCGTACAAATGTATGTGAAAACCGCAATAATGACAATTAGACGGAACGTTAGAAGTATATTTTATTAAATAACGACAAAATCGTATGTGGGGACATTGTATCGGACATTTTAGTTTTATCTGATATCTCGTATATTAGATTTAATTTATGGGAATTTAATACCAAAATAGAGATAATTTTTTGTACTTTTATCCATTATAAGATTTTTTATGTAGCGAATGGCACTATATTGAATAAACATCATGAAAAAACAGAAAACGTAACCCTACGTTTAATTTGGTTTGAAGGGGACAAAATGTCGGACATTGCTATTCAACTCGAAAAATAAGAATTTATTTTTAAAATTCCTGATTATTGCATGAGGCGAAAGTGTGATCTTTGTACAAAATACTAGTATAAGAATTATTTACTTTCGACATGGGGATTGCTCTGGAATTCCCTTTTTTTTTGACAATTTAACAAAAATTACGACAACCTTTCGTGCATGGGACACATAATTTGTATCATCTTGATCCCCTTTTTTTTATATTTCCGTCTTTTCGAGAGAAAAAAATCGACATTACGTCAACGCCCAATTATGAATTGCTTGTTCTAGACAAACTTTTATATCGTTTGGTAATAAAATTAATATGTTTTTTACAGTATTCAGAATTTCACAAAACTAAAAGTGTAACGCGGGACAAGGAAATTATATTGCAAAATAAAGGTTTTATTGAGTTTTGATTAATGAAAATGGTCTGTTGCATATACAAAATTGCAATAATCTGAAAGAAGAGTTTAAAAGCTTTATAATGATATACAACACTTTATAATATCAACTTTTATGTTTTAAAAATTAAGAAGATGAATGTGTCTTGTCCGTGATTTTACCAAAGTAACACCAGTAACGTGCGACGTTTCTCTACAAAAATCTTCTCCTCTGAAACTACTGAGCCAAATTAATCCAGACTTTGCCACAATAATCTTTGGGATATCTAGTTTAGAAAATGTGTGGCGTGACCCGGCCAACCAAGTTGAACCAAGATGATCGCCATGGCTAAAAATAGAACATAGGGGGGAAATGTAGTTTTTGGCTTATAACTCAGAAACAGAAGCATTTAGAGCAGATCTGATGCTTTTATATTGTTCATCATGTGAAGATCTACCTGCCCTAAAATTTTCAGATGGATCGGACAACCTGTTGTAGGTTGCTGCCCCTGAATTGGTTATTTTAAGGAAATTTTGCCATTTTTGTTATTTTCTTGAATATGATTATAGATAGAGATAAACTGTAAACAGCAATAATGTACAGCAAAGTAAGACCTAAAAATAAGTCAATTGACCCCCTAATGAGTTATTGTCCTTTATAGTCAATTTATAACAATTTTCATAAAATTTGTAAATTTTTACCTACATTTTTCACTGAAACTACTGGGCCAAGTTCATTATAGATAGAAATAATTGTAAGCAGCAAGAATGTTCAGTAAAGTAAGATGTACAAACACATCACCATCACCAAAACACATTTTTTTCATGAATCCATCTGCGTCCTTTGTTTAATATTCACATAGACCAAGGTGAACGACACAGGCTCTTTAGAGCTTCTAGTTTGATAATGCATTGACAGTCGATAAGGTGAATTGTTTCAAAAATGATAGTTAACCTCGACCAAGTGAAGTAAAACACGAGTCGTACATTCGATAATGTTAAATAAAACCGAAAATACTTGCCAATTGTGAAACGGGGTGTTATGTGGCTAACAAAACCAATCCAGTAAAAGTTGATAATTTTATTATTGGCACCAGACGTATTCAATATAATGAAGTAAACGTCCTACGAAACATTATAAATATTATTATAATTATCTGCCAATATCTGTATTAAAATTACAAATATAACATTCAACATATGTAAACGCATTTACATATCACAATGCACAATAAAACAAAGTATTTATATTTCTCATTTTTTCTTAATCTGTATGAATTACACATGTATCAAAAGAAAATAACTTAAACCTCACGAAAATGTTCTCGGAACTTTATCATACCGTGCGTAACGTCTATGTACTTATTGATCATATTCACGGGAGTATTCGACTTGGTGTATTTTTAATTCGGTCAATATGTTTCATTTGATAATTTCTTGATGCAACAGTAGGACAAAAACATACATCTTTTCTGTGTATTATTAAATAGTAACTTGTCTTGATTCATCAATTGAATCGAAATTAAATAAAACCTGATTTTAATAAATTTTATGTTATGTACTTTTACATAATTTAAGCAATGATTCCGCGTTCATACTGCCATTTTTGCCGTGTAAGACGTAACAACAATAACTGACCATCCAAATATAAACGAAGAAAACCCCAAACTGCTGAATGGATTTCTGTGTAATTTGTGCATGTTGGATATAATATGATCATGTTCATGGCGTAAAAAGGCCACGCTGAATATCATGTCAGTTCGCATTCTGGCGGCCATTTTCGAAATTGTATAAGGAAACGCCAAATATTTCATCAATTGCCGTCAAGTTGTCCGTGTCTACTTTAAATGTTACCACGTCCAAATTGGAGATATTGTTTTAATGATTTCTCTGAAAAGGTAATAAATCAATAAGAAAATTTGACTTAAATCATATTGTTGTAAACTATGTGCTGATCTTAAAGACGTAGAAGTTTTTGATAAATAATAACTTTTCGACTTCGGAACCTAGAAACATGTATGTGCCTGCTTGAACGAATGTTTGTTGTATACACTAACAGTCTTATCTACACATCCTCAAACATTATAATCTTCTTGAAAGAAACATATTTGGGATGCTGATAGTACGGATAAAAAGACCATTAAATTATTCGCTATTTATAGTTCGAAAACTACAGTTAAAGGCGGTTGATAACATTTATACTTTTAAAGTACTATAAACAGCTTTAATACTGGCTGTTTCCATGCGATATACATGCCTAGACTAAGATACTTGTGATGACGGAATCCTGAGCATCATAGAGGATATACGCATTTTGCAACAATTGACATGATTGGGCAATGACAAATACTTGATATATTTATTGTCAATAAGATTATGAGAAAATAAAGTTTATTTGTCAAAAATATATAATCAGTCATGTATACAGTCTATTGTTTTCCTAAATTAGAAGTTAAACATTATAAGTTATAATTCGCACACATGTACATTGTATCAATCTAAGTAAAATATAATAATTATTCTTAGTATTCTCGACAAAAAGGTGTCGGCAATCACTGTATGTAAACAATGAATTATTTACATACACATTTCACCCCAAATATGGAAAAAATACGCTCACGCTAAAATATTATATTTTTATAAAACATTAATACATGTATACACATACCAAAATTATTGATTTTAAGCTCACTGACCACTCATACTTGTGCGTCAAGGATGTGCATTCACTGTAAAATAAGGAACTTGCATGCAATAAAGTTTTAGTTTAACAATAATTATTATAGCGAATTCCGTATTACTAGAACTAATTTGACAAATGCGCGCCATATGAACTATGTCAAACCGAAAAATACAGAAACCTGACAATAGAAGTGGGACATTAAAAGACGTATCGTATCAGTATCTGATACGTTGACGCATCTGTGTGTATCCATGTGTTATAATTGTTTAATTGATCATTTACGTGTTTAAATAGTACATGTATATGATGATTGTTTTCTATGTAAGATATCTTTTGGTCATTAATACACCCTTTTTATGACATGATAGTTTTTAATTTTTGATAATCAAATACATCTAAACAATAGATAGCTGCACAATCTCCATGGTGCAGGCCTGAATTTACATAATAATGTAGATGTTGTTAATGACACGAAAATCACATAATTGTCAAATGTGTCTTTATGTTAGCTTCTGGTGTCGCCCATGTAATGTTTTCATAATGGTACATGTATGATGTGGTATGAGTGCCAATGAGACAAATCTCCATCCAAGTCACAATTTGTAAAAGTAAACCGTTATAGGTCAAAGTACGGTATTCACACCCAACAGCAAGTTATAAAGGGCCCCAAAATGACTTACAAAACCATTCAAACGGGAAAAACAACGGTCTTATCTATTGAAAAAAGAGAAACGAGAATCAATTATGAACCACACCAACAAACGGCAACTACTGGTTACTATTCAGGATTGGAAGAAGATACGATTTAAAACCGACAGAGTTACAAATGGGTTATTTTCCTATTTTGAGTATATTACTTAACTGTGTATAATAATTGCTACCTAAGACGTTTGTATGAGAGATTACGTGTTAGGCCTGCTTGGTAATTTGAAAGGGCACTTTTGTAGTTGATAGGCTCCAATATGTACTGCTAGTTTGACACAGCCTACTGTGTCGAATTATAAATGTTCAATGTTCTTCCATTCAATGCAGTACCCTCAGTATGTTGAGATAGTTTTACACCATGCAATAACCATTCCGTAATATTATAATTTATATTCATGAATACACCATGCAATAACCATCCTGAGGCGTCAGATATGATATTTGAAGTTCAGAACATCATTCAATAACTAACCCATGACCTCAGAAATCATCGGACACATTGAATAAAAATATGGAGACGTTGAATATATATATTTGATCACCAATCAATAAAAAACCCGGGACGTAGAAACTTATATTTGTACACCATGCAATAACATCAGAACTAATGTTTATGCACTATGCAATAACCATCCGTGTATGAAGGTTATAACATATATATTTGTACTCCATGCAATTATCATCTCTGGACATCGGAAAGTTTGCTTGTACATCATGGGACGCCTGTACACAATGCATTAACAATCGCAAGACGTCATAAAAGATAACTGATTACAATAAAAAAAAATCATGGGCCACAGAAGTCAGAAATTATATTTGTACATATCCAATAACCAATTAACCATCCATGGACGCCAGAACTTATATTTGCATACCATGAAATAATCGTATAAAAATAAGGAGACACCGACAACCACTGAACTATATGATCGTGACTTGGGATAGGCACACATATATAATGTGGTGGGGTTATACTAGTTTGCCGCCATCAAACATTCCCTCTAACTTTGTACAGTGGTGTAACGGTTCAACATAAGAACAAACAAAACACGTAGTTGAAAGGGGCTTAACTCATCAGATAGTTGCAAAGCAGTAAGCATCAAACCATTCCATGATCAAACAAAAAAACACAAACCTGACGTGACAGCGTATCTATACACCCCACAACAACTACGTAAAGATTTGAGAGTACTCGCAAGCCAAAAGCAAATAAAAGAAAAAAATGATGTATCCGAGACTAAATTTTCAATCCATTTACATCAAACCAGTGTCGGATGCAGGAATTTTCGAAAGGGGGGGTGCTAGCCCAGGGCAAAGGGGGGGTGCAGGGGGGTGCAAAACATATGTCCCGATTCAAATGCATTGATCGGCCAAACTAAAGGGGGGTGTGGACCCCCGGAACCCCCCTCTGGATCCGCCACTGTCAAACATCCAATGTATTAAGTGTATAGAAGTCATTACCAGTCAGATAAAAACACGACCTTGTGCAATTCCAATGCCAAAAATATAGTTACTGAGTAGATATTGATGTATTTGTTA
>CM034360.1:85922780-86000537 GCA_019925275.1 Mytilus edulis | reverse complement strand
GTGAAGTCGAAACCCCAAAAGTATTTGGGGATCATAAAAACAAAATTGTCGTAGACAATAAAGAGGCTTCTTCGGTAAAACATTCCAACACACTAGATATCGACCGTGTTGTGATAGGAAGTTCAGATAATGACAAAGAAATCCAATATATCTTACATATAAGAGAAAATGGAAATATTGAAATGGTTCCGGATTTGAAGCTAAGCGTAAAAGACGACGATATTTTCCAGACATTGCCGAATGCTAAAGAAGAACAAGGATCTGTCGCCAAAAATAAAACGTCTTCGTCAGAAAAAAATGAAAATGTATTAAAAGTGACCAAAAAGGATACATTTAAAAATCAAAGTGAAAAAGTGATGCCCGTTAAAATTAAAACTATTGAACAAACAGAAAGGGAAATTAGAAAAGAAGCAAAGAGAACAATGTATAAAAGTCGCAAAGGTAAAGTTAAAAAGAAAAAGTCAATATCTGAAAGATTGAAACCCCAAATATCAAATCAGAAACCCGAAAAATCAATATCGCAAACTCCGAAATTAGCAAAGAAAATCTCCAACAAAGTCCAATCGTTTCCCAAAGAAGTTGATTTCACGAAAAACTTTAAAGGTTATACAATTCTTGATCCCACAACAAAGACACCCTCAAAATTGGCACCAAGTTCTATTACTTATAATTCAAGATCAATGGCAAATACAGTTCCGATAGTAATTTCAACTACTGTCAGTCCAACAACTGCTATTCATGATATAACGAGAGCATCAAGCCAACCGAAGAAAATGCAAAAATCAGTCAAATCACCTAAAGGACGACCAATTGAGATGAATCATAAACCAAACTCTCCTTTAAGTAATCCTGGATTCTTTGGGTTTTCTAAGGATTTAAGACAACAGGTCGCCTCGCTGTTAGATATAGTTATGTTAGAACATGATCGAATGATGAAAAGAAAGAAAAAGAGAAAGAAACCTAGAAAAAAGACGCAAAAACAGCGTGATCGAGTCGTCCCAACACCATCAGTAGAATGGCGAAATATCAAGAAACTTATGCAGTCAATAAATAAGGAATCAAAGATAATTGATAGAATCAATAACCAGAAATCAATCAAAAATGATGATGCTCCTGAGAGTTGGAATTATAGGCGTCACACCAAGTTTCGTCCTGGCAATGAAGTACGACGAAAATTTCTCACAGAGCCAATCACCGTTAATAACACAGACACTACAGTGGTATCAGGTAAACACTAATAACAATTCTCTCAATTTGTTATTGATGAGTATTATATTAATGGCTTCTGCTGCATCATGTAATTAGTACAAACATTTAACTTTTCTGTTCAACTTTTAACAGTTTTTTATATATATATATTTGTCAAAATACATAATTATATTCTACTTATTAACTAGAATTTCTCAACTGATATTAGACCATTTTTCTGTATGCTTTCAATCATAGCCATGTTTGTTTTAAATCAGATTTATTCTGTTTGCATGGTCTATTTGTGTATTCCAGATGTCACAATATTTTAGACTAGACGCTAGATTTAGTTAACAAATAATCAATTAAGATGCAATCAATTCCTTAAAGAAGTCATATGACTTTGAAGGAGTATAAAGGTGTAGACATTCTTAGCATTGTTTTCTTCCAGACAAATTTACTTCATCTATTATGGGTTTTATTTGTATATTGTTTTAGAATTTCCTTTAAATATTTCTGTATAACACAACCTCTCATTCTAGAAAATGAGCACTGTAAGCTGCTTCCTTATAGAAAAGACTCCAGCTTTTACATAGAAACAACAGAAAATAGAACGGTAGTGAGACCTTGTCCCACAGGAACTGCTTTCGATATCCGTTCATGCGCATGCACAACAATGACGACTGTGCGAGGACATAGTGGTAAATTAAATTTACATAGTTATTTACCTTATTAATTAGGTTTTTCAGTCTTCACTATGTCTGTTTCATTCTGCACAAAAATCATCAGATTGGTTATCATATAAAAAATGTACTGTGAAACAACATTCACCAAATCCCAGTCATAAAGAAATCAAACCAACCACAAAGCAGGTAAGAAAAGTGAGATCAAACTAGTTTTTAAAAGTGTTTGAAATTAGGTGCTCTTGAAGGGTATGGTGTTATTGTTACGTTAGAGACAACAGCAGTTTATAAAATTTCCGTTTATAAATTTTACAGAAACTGAGATTTGAAATCATCAGGCAAAGTTGACCTTAGATAAAAAAAATTTTTTTTATACTTATGGTCATATCAGTTTCGATACATCCTCGGCTTTCAAATTTTCGGCTTTGAGTGTTCCTGGTGAAAGTTAATCCAGAAAAGACGCATTAAATCATAAAGTGTTGTTTACATTTTTTACAGCACTGTGTCGATACTTGCTTGTGGAATATTAGTCCCCAAGGGAACTTCATCTCAGTACTGTCATGATTTATAACAAACTTGTGTTTATTATTTTTCTCTAGTACCCCTCATTGTATATTGTAACCTTCGTAATTTTATTATTTATCGCTCATTCCCTTTGAACTTAAATAGCTCTGTCATGATTATTGTAGACGTTCGGATTTTTTTTAAAGCTGTCAATATATATTTTTTCCTTACAAAACATATAAATATTCTTTTGAGTAGCTATCATTGATGTCCTTTAGATAAGGGTTTGTATTGTTTTTGTTATGTTTTTTGTTTGATGTATTATTCATGAAGTTTTGTAGTCATGCAAGCCTTAGCACAGACTTGCATCATTTTTAACGAGCATCCAAAACTTATAGCCATTATTATATTTTATATCAATATCATATCATTTGAGCCCATTTCCTTTGAGGGATACTCCTTAAATGAATGGAGTAGATTAAAAGTCAATGGAGAGTTTTATGTTTTTTAACACTTGTCTTTTGCCATTAACGATTGTTCGTAAACGTCATATTTCTAAGACCAGATCGTGCCAACGAATTTGTTGCTGTAAAAGTGAAATAGTTCCACTACCCAATATAACAAATTGAATATCCAAAATCATTAATGTTATAATTTAAATTTCAACAGATTGTCAGCCAGAATTGTTGATGGATTTCAACACAGACCTAAAGGACAAATCTGGAAAAAATATACATGTTGGTTCTCATCATGTGGCCCTGAACAATGGTTCGGCGGATTTCAATGGCAACAGTGATTTAACAATATGGCGGTTCACTGGTTCCCATATCGGACAACACCTTATGATCAAAGCTCGCTTCAAGGCTAGGAAACATCCGGAAGTCAGACAGCATGTTGTTAGTAACTGTCTAGAAGGCACTGCAATTTCGTATGGTATCGAAATAGATAGATTTGAAGAGGTTGTTATATTTGTACTGGATACAGAGCCACGTGACCGAAAAGAAATTAAGATACCTTTCAAGGTAAGATGGATAAAAAAGTCTCTTGTGTTTATCATATTTTTGAAGTTTTCTCGATGCTTTGTGCTGTTTCTATTAACTATAACAAAAAAATATGTCATAATCTTTTCAAAGATTACTTGCCATCTAACCGATGATGTATCAAAAGAGGGACGAAAGATACCAAAGGGACAGTCAAACTCATAAATCTAAAACAAACTGACAACGCCATGGCTAAAAATGAAAAAGACAAACAAACAACAGCACACACGACACAACATAGAAAACTAAAGAATAAACAACACGAACCCCACCACAAAACTAGGGGTGATCTCAGGTGCTCCGGAAGGGTAAGCAGATCCTGCTCCACATGCGGCACCCGTCGTGTTGCTTATGTGATAACAAATCCGGTAAATAGTCTAATTCGGTAGGTCACATTCAGGAAAGGGAAGGAGATTGTAGTTACGACGTAAGGAACATATCCGATATCATTTGTGATACGGTTATTCAATAACGGTCAACCAACTCGTGATGGCGTCCGTAAAATTTACGAAGGGATGATTTCAACTTCACCATTTGGAACTCTTGGTTTAATAGCTTCCTTGTGAGCAGCAACCCTCTATCAAGAAAATCATGATAGGAAATGCAAGCACGGGAATATCGTATCAATTGGGAGATATATACCCCGTATGCAGGTGCTGCTGGAATGTTGCTACTTAGAAATGGAAAGTTCACAATTGGAAAGCTGATATCATCTCTTTTGTCGTAAAGTTTTGTTTTCAACCGACTCTCATTGTCAATTTCTAGATGTAAGTCAAAATATGAGGCCGACTTAAATGTCCTAGACTATTATTTTACAAACTTACTGGGAATTGAAGTTTATTGGATAAAAACAAGTGAATGACACAGACATTTGACGCTTTTCTAGTAGTATAGGAATACATAATACATTTTGGAATAATAAAATATCAATACTCAAACCTCATAATCCGATTAGGAAGATGCAATTAATCAAAAAACAAAAAGGAGCGAGACTAGGTGGGTCTACTTGACAATCTTCTCATACTATGCATGCATGAATCGCCATGTTAATCCACGTTAAGTCAAAATGTCATACTAAGTAATCGGAATTATAATCAATCGGTAAAATAACAAACAGATAAGAAACAGTACAAAAAACAGAAAACAACTGAAGATTGAGCACCAATTCGTGGGGATAACCGAACAGCTTTTGTAGTGAAATTTTCATTTGTTCTTCCGCATATCTTTTTTTAACTTTTATATAATGAGTACACCTTTCTTAAAAATATTGTAAACATGCAATAACGTATCGTAGGGTTTCTTTACACATGTAGTTGTCATACAATTAGTTAGATGGTATGTTTCTGCTAAGAAAAAAAAGGATGAATTATTTTGTTTGTGGATATAGAGAAGGAAACGATCATGCTATATCAAAACTATAAATCTAAACTGAAAAGTCTTATTAAATGCGGAACACAGTCTTCTATATAGACACGACTTTATACCATACGTAATATTCAAATCACACCGATTCTGCACAAGTAGAAAGTGTTTTAGCAGTATACCAACTATAAGACTCATCAAAATTAGCTTCTGACTTCTTGCAAATCATGCAATGTTTTTGTTTGTCATACAAAATAAAAATAAAACAAATAAAAGGGTGTCTTTAGATTAACAAAAAAGTAATATATCAATTTGTATAGTTTCATGTAGATCCAATTTCGTCTTCGTACTTTATTTGGCATTTAAAGCGTTTTGATTAATGCTTCACAGATGAGTTTTTTGTTGAAGAAATTCGCATCTGGCTTATACAATTTTAATCCTGGTATATATGATGAGTTTAAATATTTAAAGCAGGCGAGAACTTGTTTCAAAAACAGAATAATATAGCAATAGAAAAAAAAACAATGAAAAAAAATTCAAAATACCACCAACCGATGTTTCGTGTATAACACATGTATTTAAAAATATAAGAAATAGTAAAGAAAAAAAATTGATTCATTTGAAATTTACAGCATTTGATTGTGAATATTCATACAGTAATATATTTTTTTTATAATGAAAGCTTGACCAATGGACAGATGCCAGTTTGATCTATGACGGACTTCAATTTACTGGTGTTGTGAATAACCGAAGAAAGTCGACACCCTCAGCAGGTACGTCATGTTTTCTTACAAAACAGTGTTTTAACTTCAAGGCGAACTAGCGTATAAAACTCACTTATCCAGTAAAAACTGTACTATTCCGAAAGGAATTACGATTTTGAATTCTTACTGTCCTCTGACAATAACTTTCGATTTAAAATTTAATTTATGCTTAAACATGTACGAAATGTTGTTTCTGATCGATTTTTTTTAGCTACAGTTTTCAACCAACAGCTGTAGCACTCTATAATCTGTATAGTCAAATGAGGAGCATGTAAAACTGGTTAATCTAATCAAATTTTGTAACATTTCTTAGTCATACTATTTAAACCATGCGTTGTCTGTTGTTGTTTGTCTTTACTTTATGTATGGATGATGCATCTTAAGCAGTAGATAGTCAACTGACAGCATTTTGGAAAGTTTAGATTTGAATGAAATAAGCAGAATTCTTTACTTCAATGTTCAAAATATGTGATAAACGGTTTCCGATGAAATAAATTAAATACTTATCTTCAACCCAACCAAATAATCACATAAACATTAGAGGTCTTTGAATTATGTTTTATATTTTGAAAGTTTGATAATCCATTGTTAATTACTTTTCAGGTAATGTGGAAACGAGATCGAGTCCTCTGAGAGTTGGTGGGTGTGGTGGAAAGGAACATGGATTTTCGGGTTTAATTGATGAGGTAATTATAGAATTTGATAAACTACTAAATATAAGACAATTAAGTAGGGTACTTTAGTGTTTCTATTGTTTCGTTGTTTTCCTCTTATAAGTGACGTGTTTCCCTCGGTTTTAGTTTGTAACCTGGATTTGGTTTCTCACAATTGATTTATGACTTTCGAACAGCGATATACTACTGTTTGCCTTTATGCATCATTGAGTAAATATTTGAGGTAAAATAACGAAACTCGAGAGTATTTAAACAGTGATGTCATATTGAGACGGATTTATTTGTATACCAGCCCCTAAATAAAAATAGATTATATAATTGAGGCATTTTGTAATACCAGATTCTTAATAAAACATAGATATAATTGAGGCAGTTTTATTTGTATAACAGCCCCTAAATAAAACATAGATATAATTGAGACAGGTTTTTTTGTATACCAGACCCTAAATAAAACATAGATATATAATTGAGGCATTTTGTAATACCAGATTCTAAATAAAACATAGATATAATTGAGGCAGTTTTATTTGTATACCAGCCCCTAAATAAAACATAGATATAATTGAGGCATTTTTTTTTATACCAGACCCTTAATTTAGTTATGTTTCATAACAGATGTTACATCTTGAATATGATGAAGATGAAGATTTTTTGCTGCAGAAGTCGATTATATATCTATACTTTTAAACTATATTCCTTCTTTTCTAAATGACTTATTTAGTAATAAAAATGGAAAATGGAAATGGGGAATGTGTCAAAGAGACAACAACCCGACCAAAGAGAACATAACAGCCGAAGGCCACCAATGGGCCTTCAACGCAGCGGGAAAATCCCGTACCTGGAGGCGTGCTTCAGCTAGCCCTAAACAAAAATGTATACTAGTTCAGTGATAATGGACGTCATACTAAACACCGAAATATATATATATATAAAGAAAAAACTACAATAAAAAATTGTACAAGAGTAATGCTTAAAAACTTAAGAAATAACGTTCGTCATCGATGTTATATTCGCATGTACTTCATGGTAGTTTCTCATTATATCTTTCAATGGAATCCTACTTAGTATTTCAATCAAGTATTTTTATGCCCCACCTACGAAAGTAGAGGCGCATTATGTTTTCTGGTCTGTGCCACCGTTCGTCCGTCCGGTTAAAGTTTTTGGTCGAGGTAGTTTTTGATGAAGCTGACGTCCAATCAACTTGAAACTTAATACACATGTTCCCCATGATATGATCTGTCTAATTTTAATGCCAAATTATAGTTTTGACCCCCAATTTCATGGTCCACTAAACATAGAAAATGATAGTGCAAAGTTCAGATTAAAGTTTTTAGTCAAGGTAGTTTTTGATGAAGTTAAAGTTACATCAACTTGAAACTTAGTACACATGTTCCCTATGATATGATCTTTCTAATTTTAATTCCAAATTAAAGTTTTGACCCCAATTTCACGGTCCACATAGAAAATGATAGTGGGAGTGGGGCATCCGTGTACTATGGACACATTCTTGTTTTTTTTATTTCAGGTTTCATTATCATTCTGTATCCCTAGACGACAGAATAACCGGCGAGTATTTCGCCGTATAAGTTGATTAGTTCAGAAACAGACAACTGATTTGAATATCGATGTCCATGGTCTGAATTACAGCAATATCATTTATGAACCTTCGACATAACTGTCCGTCTTGTGTGTTGTAAATATATAGACAGCAACAACAAAAGCAACATTTGTAAATGTTTTACAATTACTGGGATCTGTTGCATGACGGAATAAATTATATACTTCAGACATCGTGGTGGAATTTAGAATCGTGAATATACCACTTATTATCCATTTGTATTCATATGGAAGAACAGTATCATAAGTGTCGTTAAAAAACACACTTTATGAGTGTTTATGGCACTAAGCTTAATTGATATCATATACAATATGCATCGGTCAAGGGTGAACATTTTTACTCAAGGCATTACAGTATCATTTTAATCAAGCTTCTACCATAACCCATAAGCAGTCTGTTCTATTTGTGTATTTTTTTGAATTTTGAATGTTGTTTCTTTGTGCGAATAAATATGATTTTAACCTCGCCTCAAAAAAAGTAATTTTAATGTATTTCTTTGAACATACCAAAATATGCTGCTGGACATATAATATAAAAATTCATATAAAAAGAAGATTTGTTATTCGTGTGTGTTCCAAGGAAACAACAAAGTTTAAATGAACTGCATGTTTGCAGTTAAAGGTCACTGCACGGCCTTAAACCATGAGTAAAACCCAAACGGAATAGTTTAGAAGTTGATGGTTTTAACCACCAGTATTATACACGTTGTCATTTTGCTTAGGTTATGTTGTTACCTATTCTGACATCGAACTTGGACTTCTTTTGGACTAATGTATAACCCCGCCGAATTTTTGCGCCTATCCAAAATCAGGAGTCTCTGGCCTTTGTTAGTCTTATATGTTGTTTTTGTCGATCCTGCGACTTTAGTTGCAGAAAGCTCGACGAAGGGATAGTGATCCGGCGGCTACGGCGGCGGCGTTAGCTAACGTCTTAAAAGCTTTATATTTTAGAAGGTGGAGAACTAGATGCTTCATACTTTGTATATGGATGCCTCATGTTACGAAGTTTCCGTCAGTCACACGTCCAATGTCATTGACCTCATTTTCATGGTTCAGTGACTACTTGAAAAAAGTTAAGATTTTTTGTAATGTTTAATTCTCTCTTATTATAGGTAAATAGGATAACTATATTTGGTATTAGCGTACCTTGCAAGGTCCTCATGCCCGTCATACAGTTTTCACTTGGCCTCGACCTCATTTCATAGATCAGTGAACAAGGTTAAGTTTTGGTGGTAAAGTCCATATCTCAAATACTATAAGCAATAAGTCTACTATATTCGGTGTATGGAAGGACTGTAATGTGTACATGTCCAACTGGCAGGTGTCATCTGACCTTGACCTCATTTTCATGGTTCAGTGGTTAAAGCTAAGTTTTTGTGTTTTTGTCTGTTTTTCTTATGGTCTACTTTGTTTTCATTTTCTTACATAAATAAGGCCGTTAGTTTTCTCGTTTGAATTGTTTTACATTGTTTTATCGGGGCCTTTTATAGCTGACTATGCGGTATGGCTTTGCTCATTGTTGAAGGCCGTACGGTGACCTATAGTTGTTAATGTCTGTGTCATTTTGGTCTTTTGTGGATAGTTGTCTCATTGGCAATCATACCACATCTTCTTTTTTATATAGTTAAGTTTTTATGTTTTGGTCTGTATTTCTAAAACTATGCATTAGGTCTACTATATTTGGTGTATGGAATGATTGGAAGGTGAACACGTCTAGCTGGCAGATGTCACTTGACCTTGACCTCATTTTCATGGTTCAGTGGTTAAAGCTAAGTTTTTGTGTTTTTGTCTGTTTTTCTTATACTAAAATTGAGAATGGAAATGGGGAATGTGTCAAAGAGACAACAACCCGACCAAATAAAAAACAACAGCAGAAGGTCACCAACAGGTCTTCAATGTAGCGAGAAATTCCCGCACCCGGAGGCGTCCTTCAGCTGGCCCCTAAACAAATATATACTAGTTCAGTGATAATGAACGCCATACTAATTTCCAAATTGTACACAAGAAACTAAAATTAAAATAATACAAGACTAACAAAGGCCAGAGGCTCCTGACTTGGGACAGGCGCAAAAATGCGGCGGGGTTAAACATGTTTGTGAGATCTCAACCCTCCCCCTATACCACTAACCAATGTAGAAAAGTAAACGCATAACAATACGTACATTAAAATTCAGTTCAAGAGAAGTCCGAGTCTGATGTCAGAAGATGTAACCAAAGAAAATAAACAAAATGACAATAATACATAAATAACAACAGACTACTAGCAGTTAACTGACATGCCAGCTCCAGACTTCAATTAAACTGACTGAAAGATTATGATTTCATCATATGTACATCAGGCACAATCCTTCCCGTTAGGGGTTTAGTATCATACCATCATAACATATATGAGAAGAACATAACCCGTGTCATGCCAACAACTGTTTTTAGAATAAATGTGTTTAGTTCCGACGCAAAGACCTTATCAGTGACTCAATATTAACCCCCAAATATGCAATCTTTAATGACTTGACAACAGTATCGTAATTATATCCCTTCTTAATAAGTCTATTCAAAGGTTTTTTAAGTTTCTGAGGTGAATACTGACACCTTTGTGCTTTATAAAGAATATTTCCATAAAAAATTGGATGTGAAATACCTGAACGTATAAGAAGTCTGCATGTTGAGCTATATTTACGAATGATGTCTTTATACCGATGATAAAATTTAGTAAATGTTTTGACTAGTTTGTGATATCGAAAACCCTGGTGTAATAATTTTTCAGTAATACATAAATTTCTCTCGTTAAAATCTAAAACATTGTTACATACACGAGCGAATCGTACAAGTTGAGATATATAAACACCGTAAGATGGTGACAAGGGAACGTCACCATCTAAAAACGGGTAATTAACGATAGGAAATGAAAAATCATCCCTTTTATCATAAATTTTAGTATTCAGCTTTCCGTTAGTGATATAGATATCAAGATCGAGGAAAGGGCAGTGGTCATTGTTAGTATTAGCTTTATTTAAAGTAAGTTCAGCAGGATAAATTTCATTAATATACATACTGAAGTCGTCATTATTGAGAGCCAAAATATCATCCAAATATCTAAAAGTATTATTAAATTTGTTTATCAGATGTTGTTTTGATGGGTCTTTGCTTATTTTTGTCATAAATTGTAACTCATAACAATACAAAAAGAGGTCCGCAATAAGTGGTGCACAGTTAGTCCCCATTGGAATTCCGATAATCTGACGATATACGGAATCCCCAAAGCGAACAAAAATGTTATCTAGTAAAAATTCAAGGGCATATATAGTATCAAAGCATGTCCAATTAACATAGTTTTTTGTTTATTGCTACTAAAAAATGACCTAAAAGAGTTTGAACATATATATTCACATTCTGATTTTTTGAATGCCCATTTAATTAGGTGTGTGAATTTTTTCTTAATGAGAATGTGAGGCAATGTGGTATACAGGGTAGAAAAATCAAAACTTTGAATAGATTCAAAATCACCAATATAAGCATGCAATTTATCAAGTACTTCCAACGAGTTCTTGACACTCCAAAAGTATGCTGTATGCAATAGGTCTACTATGTTTGGTGTATGGAATGATTGTAAGGTGAACATGTCTACCTTGCAGGTGTCATCTGACAATCACATTGAACTCATTTTCATGGTTCAGTGGTCAAATTTAAGTTCTTGAGTTTTTGTCTTTTTTTCTAATACTATATGCAATAGATCACCTATATTTGGTGTATTAGAATATATTATGATCTATATGTCAGTCGCGCAGGTTTGATTTGACCCTGACCTCATTTTCATGGTTTATTGCTCAGTGTTGAGTTTTTGTGTTTTTGTCTGTTTTCTTAAACTATAAGCAATAGGTAAACTATATTCGTTGTTGTAGGAAAGAATTGTTTGCTGTACATGTCTGTCTGGCATGGTTCATCTGACCTTGACCTCATTTTCATGGTTCATTGGTCAATCATTAGCTTTGTTGTAGTTGTAATAAAGCTTTATATTAAGGACTATCAAAATAGAAGCAATGATTAGTAAAGGAGGCAAGACAATTCAGCGTGTGCACTCTTGTTTTAATTTTACCGGTAAGTTCATTTATATGTTTTGGAGTTTTGTGAAACGTCCAGGTTCACTAAAGTACAAATGTAGTACACACTTTTATTTAGGGGCCAGCTGAGGACAAAGATAAAAATTATATTAAAACATACAAAAAATGTTGATTTATTCCATTGCTGTGATACAATGCTTGGTGACGTCTCCCAAAATTGGTCATTAACAAACTATTGATCAAAAGAGTTACTCGAATTACATACAACTTTTTTTTGGTGTGTTTTCTTATGTTTTCTCATTTCCCTTCCACCAATAAACTGTTTACCACACTCATCGCACATGTACGGTTTTTCACCAGTGTGTATTTTAATGTGTACTTTTAAATACCGACTGCGACTGAAATGCTTTCCGCAATAAGAACACTTGTAGGGTTTTTCACCTGTATGCGTTCTCATGTGTAATTTCAAACTGCTGATAAACGTGAATTCCTGCTCACAAATTTTACATGCTGTTTTTTCACCTGTGTGAACTCTCCTGTGAATTTTTAAACTTTTCTTCATAGCAAATCGTTTCCCACATAAATCGCATTCAAACTGGTCTTCGAATGAGTGAGTTCGTACATGATTTTCTAAGGGTGCCCATACCTTAAATGTTTTGCCACATATATTGCACTTAAAAGGTCTGCTGCTGGAATGTGTTATCATGTGTGACTTTAAAGAAGGCTTCGTCATAAATCCTTTACCACATTCGTCGCACTTAAAAGGTCTTTCACCAGAATGTAGTCCTAAATGTGCCTGCAAATGTTTGTCTTTCATAAAACCTTGGCCACATTCTTTGCACTCGAAAGGTTTTTCCTCTGAATGTTCTCGTAGGACATGTGTCTGAAATCTGCTTTCATGACAAAACTCTTTTCCACAATCCTTGCACTTAAAAGGTTTATATGTAGATTTTCTGTTTATCGGCATATGTCCCGTTTCACCAATTCCTTCATCAGCATCAGTTTTATGTGTTCCACTATTACATGTTCCCATATGTTCCAATTTGTCTTGACAATTATCTAACTTACTAACGACTTCGTCACATTTTACAGGTTCCTGGTTTGGTATACACGTGTTTGTTGTCAAGTCCGTTTGTAAGTGTGGCGTACAATATTTATTATGTTTTGAGGATAGTGCATCAGTCGGAAATGATGTAGGCTCAAACTCTTGGGAACATATATTACCCGAGACAAAATTGGGTATGTGTTCCGTTTTACCCATTTCTTTACCATCATCACTTTTATGTGTGTTATCATAATTTGTTTTCATATGTTCCAATTTGTCTTCATCTAGTTTGTTAACAACTTGATCACGTGTAAAAGATTCATGATTTGTAATACAGGTGTTAATTTTCGCGGACGTTTGAAAATGCGAATTTCCATTTTCTCTGCATTTAGAAGGTTCGGCATCAGTCGGAATTGGAGTAGGGTTAACCTCACGAGAACACATGTTACCCAAGACACAATTAGGTATCTGATTCGTTTGACCGATTTGTTTACCCTCATCGATTTCGTGTGTGTAACCATAAGCAGTTTCCATTTGTTTCAGTTTGTCTTCGTGGTCATTTAGCTTACTACAAGTAACAACTTCATTAGATATTAGAGCACCCTGATTTGAAATAAATGTGTTTCTTATTGCGTACGTTTGTAAGTTTGAAATATCACTTTCGACACATTTAGACGATTTTTCATCTATTGGAATTGGTTTAATTATATCCTCCTCAGAACATAAGTTACTTGAAACAAAATCGAGTTTTTGACTTTCATGAATATGTACACTTTTATCATTTGTTATTGCGTACGTTTGTAAGTTTGAAGTACCATTTTCGACACATCTAGACGATTTTTCATCAATTGGAATTGTTACAATATTATTCTCCTCAGAACATATGTTACTCGAGACGACATGGAGCTTTTTACTTTCATGAATATGTACACTTTTCTCATGTCGTGTTAGTTTATTTCTCTCAATAAACCCTTTCCCACACTTGTTACACACGTATGGTTTATCCCCGGTATGAATGCGCATGTGTCTTGACAAATACGACTTTTTATTAAACTGTCTACCACAGATTTCACATTTAAAACGTTTTCCATCAACCGGAATTGGTTCAGTTTTTATCTTATCAGAACACAGGTTACTCGAGACAAGATGACATTTTTTACTTTCACGATTGTGTATTCTCATATGTCGTTTTAAGCTGCTATTCTCGATAAAAGCTTTCCCACACTTATTACACTCGTATGGTTTTTCACCAGTATGAATGTGCATGTGTCTTGACATATGTGATTTTTTTTTAAACTCTTTTCCACATATTCCACATTTAAAAAGTTTTTCATCAGTATGTTTTATCATAGGTGATTGCAATATGCAAAGATTACAAAACTCTTTTCCAGTATCATTCAATTTGCCATTGAAAAGTTCATCGGTAGATTGAGATTCCACGTGTTCCTGCATCTGTTCCAAATCGCCTTCGCTATTAAGAGTTTTATGTGTTCCATCACTGGATGTTCCGATATGTTCCAATTTGTGTTGACAATCATCTAACTCATTTACGATTTCATCAGATTTAAGAGGTTCCTGATTTGCATCAACTGTGTTTGTTGTCGCGTACGTTTGAAAGTGTGAAGTACCAATTTCTGTACATTTAGAATGGTTTTTATCAATTGGCGTTTCTTTGGTTTTATTCTCCTCAGAGCAAATGATACTCGAGACGCAATTGAGTTTTTCAATATCATGTCTATGTTTCCTCTTATTATGTTTATTCAACTCGGATTTGTCAATAAAATCTTTCCCACACTTATTACACCCGTATGCTCTTTCACCAGTGTGTATTTTGATGTGTCGTGACAAATGTGGTTTATGATTAAATCTTTTATCACAAACTTCGCATTTAAACGGTTTTTCACCCGTATGTGTTTTCATATGACCCTTTAATGTTGCACTAGTTTTAAACACTTTGTCACATATATTACATACAATAGGGTTGTCAACAGAAGGCTTTACAAAATTACTCCCATGAACGTTTATGTCTCGATGATGCGAAAACGTCTGATTTGTATCTTCACATTTAGATGATTCGTCACTTGTACAAGTTGTAAGAGATATATGTATTTGCAAATGCTTTTTCATATTTGTATCTTCACATTTAGAAGATGCTTCACTTGTACAAGTTGTAAGAGATATATGTGTTTTCAAATGCCTTTTCATGCATGTATTATATTTAAAACATAGGCTGCAAACAGAACATTTGTAGCGGAATTCACCATTTTCACTGGTGTGTTTTTTCATATGTCGTTCCAAATCCCTTTTATCAATATATCGACTCCCACATTCGTTGCACACGTACGGTCTTTCACCAGTGTGTAATTTAGTGTGCCTTGCCAAATGTTTAGTACGATTAAAACCTTTACCGCATACTTCACAGTTAAACAATTTTTCTCCCGTATGTATTCTCGCGTGAGCCTTAAGAGCCCCATTTACATTAAACTCCTTTTCACATACGTCACATTTATAGGGTCTTTCACCCTTGTGTGCTCTTTTGTGTACTTGTAATTTGGTGTATCGATGAAAACATTCACCACATGTATCACATTTATATCTTCCAGTGATATGAGTTTTCACGTGTTCCCGTAGATGTCTACTCTGACTAAAATTTTCACAGCACAAACCACAAGCGAAAAGTTTTTTTTCCTCATTTTCCATCATCTCTTTATTAATGTAATACTAGTATTTTCGCCCCTGATTAAGAGGTCAATCAAGTTACTTCTGTCGTACGTAATTATAGGCCATTTGGTTTTTCTGAAATGGGAGAAAAAAATCACTTAAATTATAATGATTAATTCAAAATCCGAATTAATCATGAATGAAATCATAAGTAAAATCTGCACCAGAAATGAATTAAGGATGTACTTAGGTGAGGTTTTGGAATCTGTGTCAAATGTTCGGACTCCTTGGTGTTTTTCCATACAATACAATGTAAAATATTTTGCCCCATAACACCAATTCATTTTTTCATATAAGACTTATTAGCTCATGAATGGTCAATTACCAAAATTTTAGAAGATTCTTGATTTTCTTTTTTTTTGTTTTGAGACCCAATAATACCAATGCAAATATAAGGTAAAAGTCAGAGTCAGCCTTTTCCCGCCACATTTTAAATCTCAAATATCTCGAAAAGGAGGTCCATGACCTATCAATATTTTTAGCTTGTTTTAATCCTTAATTGATGCTCTACCAGCTTATAGTATCAATTTTAACTTCTTAATTTATTAATTTTCACCTAACCTTACCTAAGTACATCCTTGAGGTGGTACAAAATGTATGGGTGTCTTTCGCCATCTTGGATTGTAAAAAGCAGCGAAACTAAGGTCTAGATTTTCAATGAAGCTAGCAAAATTTAATGCAGGAATAAAGATAACTGATGTGAATTTGCATATAAAAGAACAAGACTTCTAAATAGTAATTTTTTTACAATTGTATATTATTTTTGCTTTTTTTTTAAATTGACATTTTGAGTGGTAGTAAATAGTGCATGCATTTTAAAAAAAAATCAACATGGAATTTTGCTATGCTGTATTTCAGTCAGAAAAAAAACGTATCTTTTCTTTTGATATTCTCAAAACATATTCTAAAAGCTATCTAATATTCTTATTTTATTTTACAATTCTATATCATTTAGTTCAGATTCTAATCACATAATGATGTTTTTCCTGTATAATCCATACAAAATGTGTCATTGTGTTTGAGAAATGCGCGGTGACCTATCAAATTTATAATATTTTTGAATATACATTGTATATCAATAACAAGAGTGCACACGCTGAAATGTCTCGCCTTCTATACTAATCATTGATATTATGTTGACAGTCCTAAGTATAAAGCTAAGCTTTATAACAACTGTCACATAAACTTAACATTAACCAAGATAACTAAACATAGACCAATGAATCTTAAAAATGAGGTCAAGGTCAGATGAACCATGCCAGGCAGACATGTACAGCTAACAATGCTTCTATACAACATAATATTGAGAATGGAAATGGGGAATGTGCCAAAGAGACAACAACCCGACCATAGAAAATAACAACAGCAGAAGGTCACCAACAGGTCTTCAATGTAGCGAGAAATTCCCGCACCCGGAGGCGTCCTTCAGCTGGCCCCTACACAAATATATACTAGTTCAGTGATAATGAACGCCATACTAATTTCCAAATTGTACACAAGAAACTAAAATTAAAATAACACAAGACTAACAAAGGCCAGAGGCTCCTGCCTTGGGACAGGCGCAAAAATGCGGCGGGGTTAAACATGTTTGTGAGATCTCAACCCTCCCCCTATACCTCTAGCCAATGTAGAAAAGTAAACGCATAACAATACGCACATTAAAATTCAGTTCAAGAGAAGTCCGAGTCTGATGTCAGAAGATGTAACGTAAGAAAATAAACAAAATGACAATAATACATAAATAACAACAGACTACTAGCAGTTAACTGACATGCCAGCTCCAGACTTCAATTGAACTGACTGAAAGATTATGATTTCATCATATGAACATCAGGCACAATCCTTCCCGTTAGGGGTTTAGTATCATACCATCATAACATATATGAAAAGAACATAACCCGTGTCATGCCAACAACTGGGTTTTGAATAATTTTGTGTTTAGTTCCGATGCAAAGACCCTATAAGTGAATCAATATTAACGCCAACATATGCAATCTTTAATGACCTGACAACAGTATCGTAACTATATCCCTTCTTAATAAGTCTATTCAAAGGTTTTGTAAGTTTTTGAGGTGAATACTGACACCTTTGTGCTTTATAAAGAACATATATAGTTGACCTATTACTTATAGTTTAATAAAATATACCAAAACACAAAAACTTAAAACTGTGCAATGAACCGTGAAAATAAGGTCACGGTCAAATAAAACCTGCGCGACTGACATAAAGATCATAAAATATTTTCATACACCAAATATAGTTGACCTATGGCATATGGTATTAGATAAAAAGACCAAAACTCAAAAACTTAACTTTGACCACTGAACCATGAAAATGAGGTCAAGGTCACATGACATCTGCCCGTTAGACATGTACACCTTACAATCATTCCATACAACTAATATAGTAGACCTATTGCATATAGTATGAGAAAAACAGACCAAAACACAAAAATTTAACTTTGACCACTGAACCATGAAAATGAGGTCAAGGTCACATGACATCTGTCCGCTAGACATGTACACCTTACAATCATTCCATACAACAAATATAGTAGAACTATTGCATATAGTATGAGAAAAACAGACCAAAACACAATATTTTAACTATAACCACTGAACCATGAAAATGAGGTCAAGGTCAGATGACACCTGCCAGTCGGACATGTACACCTTACAGTCCTTCCATACACTGAATATACTAGCCCTATTGCTTATAGTATCTGAGATATGGACTTGACCACCAAATCTTAACCTTGTTCACTGATTCATGAAATGAGGTCGAGGTCAAGTGAAAACTGTCTGATAGACATGAGGACCTTGCAAGGTACGCACATATCAAATATAGTTATCCTATTACTTATAATAAGAGAGAATTCAACATTACAAAAAAATTGAACTTTTTTTTCAATTGGTCACTGAACCATGAAAATGAGGTCAAGGACATTGGACATGTGACTGACGAAAACTTCGTAGCATGAGACATCCATATACAAAGTATGAAGCATCCAGGTCTTCCGCCTTCTAAAACATAAAGCTTTTAAGAAGTTAGCTAACGCCGCCGCCGCCGCCGGATCACTATCCCTATGTCGAGCTTTCTGCAACAAAAGTTACAGGCTCGACAAATACTACGTTTGGCAAAGTATGAAAAAAAGTAAAATCACAAAAATACTGAACTCCAAGGAAAATTAAAAACGAATAGTCCCTTATCAAATGGCAAAATCAAATAATCAAACACATCAAACACATCAAACGAATGAACACCATCTGTCATATTCCTGACTTGATACAGGCATTTTCTTATGTAGAAAATGGTGGATTGAACCTTCAAGTTGTTTTATAGCGGTAAACCTCTCACTTGTATGACAGTCACAACAAATCTAATATATTTACAAAGATGCGTGAACAAAACAGACATAATAGGTAAAATAGTCAAAATATGGATACAGCAAGCAGCACTGCATGTGTCACAATCTCAAAACCATCATAAATTTTCATATAAGTGAGACTAAGCAATATCACTGTTAATCAGGCCATACGAACTTGCTTAGTAAGCATTGATTCGCGTCAGAAAGGTTTCTTCAAGTCCTTTCAATAGAAGAATGGAATTTGTTAATGCGCACCCATGACTAGATCAACCGGTAGTGGCTTTATTTATCACCCAGTACATTGAAGATCATTGAAGAATAGAATGATGGTGATGATGGATTGCTGCTTGACGTCCAGCGGCAAATTATTATGCATATTCAGGACGAGAACAATGTCACGTTAGTGTTATATGATAAGAATATTACAGTCGATCGCACTGAGTGTGTAGGAAAATGTAATATATTTGGTTAGCTTGCTTACTAGCTGAACCGTGAAGTCATTATTACATTATGTATGTAAGGTATACTACCCTCCTTTTGCAGTAGCCTAGTCCTACAGACAGATAGATTGGTTACCTGCCGGACTGGTATACTCTTAAAAGAGGGTGGTTTTACCGAACCTAATAATGACTTTGCAGTTCAGCTAGCAAGCAACTAACCAAATATATTACCTTTGTCTACACACAATGCAATCAGCTGTAACATGGCTTTGTACTAGACCGATATGCTGAGACTGCTTTTGAAAAATTGAAGTATGGTGCAACAGTACAACTCAAGAACTAACTTTAGAAAACAAAAAACAAAAAAAAGTGGAGAAATTTTCTGTTAGTTTTCTGCTATTTTCTTTCAGTAGGATATGGGGTATCCATCCTTTTTGTCGTAGTACGTTGCTATTTGTTATAACTTTTAATTTTCTATTTGCTTTTAAACTTTCAATGCTTGTATTTATGTATTTATCATTCAAACTTATTTCACTTGAAAACGAGTTTATGGACCCCTCTTTTTTAAAATGCCATTTGGTTTGATTACGCAAGAAGATAATGTGTGCCAATTTTCATGAAAATGTAAATAGTGCATTTTTTTTTAAATTTGATAAATATACAGCAAAAAATGATGTTTTTTTTCTATATTCATGAACATTTGATAAAAATGAATTATTTCTAAAAAAAAATGTATAAATTTTTAGGATACTTATATAAAACAGAAAATACAAATTATTTTTAACAAAAACAATTTGTGTTTATCTTTTAAAACCAAAAAAAAAATATGTCTTTCTATTGACCTCATTTTACTCAAACAGTAGCACATGAAGGTATATTTTTTATTACATATTTGATTTGGTCAGGTAAAAAACAGAATTAAGGAAATTTTTATCAAAATGTAAATACGGAATCAAAACTGTATCGTATGCCCTTAAAAAAATGCATTTGAAATGTACATAAGATAACTGGACAACAGCTGACTATACATGTACATGATGTACACAAAAATGATTGTTGTAAATCGACCAGTAGTGTGTCCGTACAGTGCGACATGAATGTAATCATTATATTTTAATAACAAGTCCATAAAGGCTTTCCATACTTTATTTTATCAGACATTCGCTTCTACACACTTGATTTGCAGTTGTAAAATAAAATTATATATTTACCGTCGTACTGGATCTTATGAATTGATTTATCATATGTTTATGGACTATGAAAATTAAAAGGATCATATAATCATAAATATTATATAAAATCATCAAACACACACACACACATACGTCATTAGTTTGAAGCAATCAATAAACAGATAAAACTACAGATTTATGTACGAGTGTTTAGGTAAATGATGTGTTTGTTTGTATTGTACAGGTACACCTGTAAAAAGGTAAAAATGTTCTAAACCGTATAACATGTATAACAGGTATAAATAACTTCAATATGATTCTTTCAAATGTTGATCGGTGAAACTATCATATAATTCATTTCAAACATTAATCGCCAGTTTTGAAAATTAAAAATGCACTTACAATCAACAATGTATTTTGGTAAAAAGATCCAGGACGTCAACATACATCGGGACCCTCCATCTCTTGCAAGAACGATAATTTTACAGGTGAACGCTCTTCAGAAAGTTAAAGGCGGGACATTTGAAATGAAATAAAAGGAAAATAAAACCTTTTTTCCTACCAGTTTTATCGTTAAAAGAATTGAATTCAGAATTAAACTGAGAAAAAATTTGTATCATTTTAATTCAATACATTTGATGTGATAAAGGAACGACCATTTTACTTAAAAAAAAAAAAAGAAAAAAAAGGGGGGTGTACGTATTTTTTTTTCGACATATAATGTGAGGTGAAAGAAATATTTTGGTCGAGCAGATGAAAAGTTTGCAAAGAAGCCAAATTTTCCCACATAATTTTCTCTTAGAAAAAAAAAAACCAGAAATAAAATACCTTTGCCTTATATCTAGCCTGTATTTTTTTTAGTGTTCGTATTGTCCTCTGAAACAGCTAAGTTATGCCGATTAAAAGGTGTACAGTTTTCCCTGCTTCCAAATCTTTCGTTGAGTCCGTCCTGGGTTACCTACTACACGTAAATCGCAAGCTAGCTACATGTGACAATGATTGAATTGAGTAGTATCAATCCCTGATGTCTGTTCTTTGGTCGGGTGTTGTCTCTTTGACATATTCTCCATTTCAATTCTCAATTCTATAATGAACTAACTAGGTCCCAGGTATAAAACAAATCTCCAAAACAACATTTGGTGGAGCGCTCTACACAGTATTTGGTCCAGTAAAAAAATACTATCACGTAAGTAAGTAAGTAATGACTTTATTTAAAGAGGGTGACTCAATTAGATTTCGCTAATCTACCTTGAGGCCCTCACAAAGAACAAACAGTACAAATATTACAAAGCTTACAGTTTCTAACATATTATGTAAATGCACTATTCATACTAACTATAAAGTTTACTACATCTGTAGAACAAGAGAAAAATAAATTCATATATATATATATTTCCCCATATTGAGCAACAAAAATCAAAATATATATATATACATAACATACAAATCATTAGAATATTTGAGTAAGTTGTTATAAATCTTTTATAGTCAAGAAATCAACACATTTTTGTTTAAAAGTGTCCAGGTTTTCACAACATTTTATTTCATTTGGTTGTTTATTCCAAAGTATAGATGGAGCTATATGCAAAAGACTTCTTCATTGAATTTGTGTTCGGTCGTACAACAGCTAAATTATTATTTGCATATGACCTTAGATTTCTACTATGTAGGTTAACAATTGGACAACAGAGTTCCTTTAAGTAATCAGGTGCTTTATCGTTTAGAATTTTATGAACAAGAAGAAGTTTATGATATGAAATTCTAGATTTGAAATTCAACCACTTTAGCTCTTTAAAAAAATTTATACTAGGTGTTAGTATTGGTTCATCCAGTATAATCCTTGCAGCTCTTTCTGCATTTTAAGAATTTGTTTATATCCATTCTCATAGCAATTCCCCCATATTGAGCAACAAAAATCAAATATGGGCAGAATATAAGCATTATAAAACAGCTTTCTACTACCTATATCCAAAAATTTCTTAATTCTAGATAGCAGTGTGATACGAGAACTTAAGTTTTTACATACATAGTCAATTTGAAATTTCCATTTCCAGTCCAAATGTTTGTCAATATATACATGTACACCCAAAAGTGTCTGTATTTCAACGGGTGTGATTGGGCTATCTTGTATACATATATTCATATCATTTCCTAGCAAAGTCCGTTTCTTATTTGTTCCAATCAACATAGAAGTAGTTTTTAAGAAATTTATAACCATCCTATTGTTCAGACACCAATTATTTATGGTGTTGGCATCGTAATTTAGTTTCCTTTCTATCTCTTCCTTATTTGTTCCATATGTATGAAGTGTTGTATCATCAGCATACATATCAATGGCTGTATGAGTGGCTTCTAAAGTCATGTCATTTATGAAGAAGACAAACAAAAGGGGACCTAAAATTGGCCATTGGGGAACCCCATATTTGATACATTTAGATTCTGAGGCTTTATTACCAGAGAACACTTTTTGTTTTCTATTAGACAGGTACGACTCAAACCATTTTATTGAATGATAAGAGACTTTGTATAAATGTATAAGGATCTTTATTATTCATGCGTCTGAAGCTGCCAAACTGAATAATAGACCTTCTTTAAATAGAATTATCCATAGTTTGAGTTATAGGGGGTACATTTTCTTTCATTTTGATATAATCTGTCTTAAAATTAGTACATGAAACACACTGTTGACATCTTTTAGAGATAGGTTAGATGCGATTTTGTCCCGCCTTAGGCATGGAGGGCATGAAGTGTTACCCTTGACTTGCAACCTGTCCTTTCATCCGTCCTTTTTGCGTGTCCACACTCGAACCTATAGTCGCCGTCAGCTGAAATTCGTAGAGGTTATCGGTAAAAAAAACTATCAATCGCGTTCACTCGAGATATAGGTTTTCACATTCCATTCATAAATCGTCAAAAGAAAAACCACTACTGACCTACCTTTTAAGTGATTGCATTGTTATAATTCTGACCTTCACATTTTCCAGAATGTTTTCCATTGTTATTCCGCTATCTTCGTTTCTATGAGGATCCTTTGTGTACATATGACATTCGTCACTTTCGGAAGTTTCCTGTAATATTCTTGTCATTGTTGTGATAAAGTTTCCCGCGCTTTATGCAAAATTTTCTTAACTTGAACCCCACGGAAACACTTCCGGTAAAAACAATGGCTGATTCCACCATTCAAAATCGTCTTAGAAAATGCGAAGGCCAGGATTATTAGAGTGCAATCACTTAAAAGGTAGGTCAGTAGTGGTTTTTTCTTTTTGCGATTTATGAATGGAATGTGAAAAACTATATCTCGAATGAGCGATTGATAGTTTAGATTATTTTTACCGATTACGATACGAATTTCAGCTGACGGCGACTATATAGTAAGTTTACCTAATCTAGATTTAATGAAGATCATACACAGCATACCCGTAGCCAGGGGGGTCGAGGGTTCGGACGACCCCCCCCCCCCCTTGAAACCAAATAAGCACTGTCAAAGTCAACGTTCTGTTCAAATTGTGACTGTTAAAGTCGAGTTTATTAATAAAAAAAAAAAAAACTCTTGGAAATTCCTGGCTACGGGCCTGCACAATGCTAAGGATTTACACTTGCAGATAGCGTTCGAATTTAGACAAAAAAAGAGAAAAGCTCATAACCGAAGTCAGCTATACATAGTTAAACATTTTATACACTTTTTTTTATTATTAAAACAGATATTTGGTTTGTAGGGATGCCTATTATTTTGACTTGCATCACCATAAATAAGATCGTGACGGGTCAGGTATAGACAGACGTATAGAGTTGGAACGATCATACTTGGCCAGGTATAGAAAGACGTACAGAGTTGGAACGATCATACTTGGCCAGGTATAGAAAGACGTACAGAGTTGGAACGATCATACTTGGTTAGGTATAGAAGGACGTACAGAGTTGAAACGATCATACTTGCTTAGCCATGTATAGAAAGACGTACAGAGGTGGAACGATCATACTTGGCCAGGTATACAAAGACGTACAGAGTTGGAACGATCATACTAGGCCAGATAAAGAAAGACGTACAGAGTTGGAACGATCATCCTTGGCCAGGTATACAAAGACGCACAGAGTTGGAACGATCATACTTGGTTAGGTATAGAAAGACGTACAGAGTTGGAACGATCATACTTGGCCAGGTATAGAAAGATGTACAGAGTTGGAACGATCATACTTGGCCAGGTATACAAAAACGTACAGAGTTGGAACGATCATACTTGGCCAGGTATACAAAGACGTACAGAGTTGGAACGATCATACTTGGTCAGGTATAGAAAGACGTACAGAGTTGGAACGATCATACTTGGCCAGGTATAGAAGGACGTACAGAGTTGGAACGGTCATACTTGGTCAGATAAAGAAAGACGTACAGAGTTGGAACGATCATACTTGGCCAGGTATAGAAAGACGTACAGAGTTGGAACGATCATACTTGGCCAGATAAAGAAAGACGTACAGAGTTGGAACGATCATACTTGGCAAGGTATAGAAAGATGTACAGAGTTGGCACGGTCATACTTGGTCAGGTATAGAAAGATGTACAGAGTTGGAACGATCATACTTGGCCAGGTATAGAAAGACGTACAGAGTTGGAACGGTCATACTTGGTCAGGTATAGAAAGATGTACAGAGTTGGAACGATCATACTTGGCCAGATAAAGAAAGACGTACAGAGTTGGAACGATCATACTTGGCCAGGTATAGAAAGACGTACAGAGTTGGAACGATCATACTTGGCCAGGTATAGAAAGACGTACAGAGTTGGAACGGTCATACTTGGTCAGGTATACAAAGACGTACAGAGTTGGAACGATCATACTTGGCCAGGTATAGAAAGACGTACAGAGTTGGAACGATAATACTTGGCCAGGTATACAAAGACGTACAGAGTTGGAACGATCATACTTGGTCAGGTATAGAAAGACGTACAGAGTTGGAACGATCATACTTGGCCAGGTATAAAAAGATGTACAGAGTTGGAACGATCATACTTGGCCAGGTATACAAAGACGTACAAAGTTGGAACGATCATACTTGGTCAGGCAGGATATTGTTTATGGCGATACAGGTAAACATAATAGGCATCCTTGCAAACATAATATCTGTTTTAACGAACAATTGTATAAAATGTTTGATGTAAAATTTATAGTTCAAATTGGACCTTATGGCGATGCAGGTCAAAATAATAGTCATCCTTGCGAACGAAATATTTGTTTTAACAAACAAGTGTATAAAATGTTTAATGTCAAATTTATAGTCCAAATTGGAAAGGAGATGCTATTTAAATCAGAAACAATAAAGAATTAATTAGTTGCTGCCGTTTTGTAAATTTTTGGTATTTCTAATAAAGGTTTTAATTTGACATTTGTTCCGTAACATGATAACAAAAAAACTTCAAATGACAAACTAAAATAAAAAAATATTCAAGACTAATATTATGCTTGAAAACTTAAGAAATAACGATCTTTATCGATGTTATATTCCCATGTACTATACGGTAGTTTCTCATTATATCTTTCAATGGAATCCTAATTAGTATTTCGATCAAGTATTTTTTTTATTTCAGGTTTCATTATCATTCTGTATCCCTAGAAGTCAGAATAACCGGCGTGTATTTCGCCGTATAAGATGATGAGGTGGGAAACACAACTGATTTGAATATCGATGTCCATGATTCTGAATGTCAGCAATATCATTCATGATACGTCGACATAACTGTCCGTCTTGTGTGTTGTAAATATATAGACAGCAACAACAAAAACAACATTTGTAAATGTTTTACAAGTACTGGAATCTGTTGCATGACGGAATAAACTATATATTTCAGACATCGTGGAGCAATTTACCAAGTCTTTAGACTCGTGAATATACCATTTATTATCAATTTGTATGCATATGGAAGAACAGTATTATAAGTGTCGTAAAAATATACATGCTAAGTGTTAATGACTTTAAAAGTTTAATTGATATTATATAACACGTGCATCGGTCAACGGTGAACATTTTTACTCAAGGCATTTAAGTATCATTTGTAATCAAGCTTCTACCATAACCCATAAGCGGTCTGTCCTATTTGTGTATTTTTTAAAATTTTGAATGTTGTTTCTTTGTGCGAATAAATATGACCTTAACCTCAACTCAAAAAAGTAAATATGATATATTTCTTTAAACATACCAAAATATGCTGCTGGACATATATATAAAAATTCATATAAAAATAAGAAGATTTGTTATTCGTATGAGTTCCAAGGAAACATCAAAGTTTAAATGAACTGGATGTTTGCAGTTAAAGGTCATTGCACGGCCTTAAACCATGAGTGAAACCCAAACCGGCGTATGGTTTAGGAGTTGATGGTTTTAACCACCAGTTAGTTATATACGAAAAGATTTGGTGTGATTGTCAAGAAGATTTAAGACCAACGGACAAAGATACTTACAATTAAAGATCACCGTACGATCATCAACAACCGGAGTTTGTCAAAATAAACTTGAAGTTTACAGATTATATGCTTTTTAAAGATTCACTGACGCTTAATTGGCAAAATTTATGATTTCAATTGCAAATATCTAATCCCTTATGAGAACACATTTACCAATAAATCTACCAGGTAGGTTCTACAGAGTAGATAAGGTTCCATGATGGAGTACACATCAACTGTAGTACTAGTTATAATGGAATAATTTAATGATTTGAATAATTTTGTCAGGTATACCGTTTGTTTGTATAATTTCCTACATACTACTGTCTTTGTACAAGCTTGCGAAATATAAAAAAGAAGATGTGGTATGATTGCCAATGAGACAACTATCCACAAAAGACCAAAATGACACGGACATAATGAAAGCCTGTTTGAAATATAAAAACATCGATTCAATACACTGTTCAATAAAGTGTCTCAGTGCAAGTATGTGTTTAGTAATTCCTTTTTTGACTCAAAACCCTGCTTGTTCCCCGCAATGGGTTGATTTTCCTTAAAGAGGTATCAGATATACAATATTTATTCTGATCGGACTGTTTTATACAGCATGCACTGCCAAAACTGAATTATCTTGTTAGCGTGGCCTTAACCGCTGGATTACAGAAGTTTATGTGATCATAGTTGTACACATCATCCCAATCAGTCTAATTAGATTCAAGATGGTATATAGAATTAAAGAATCTGCCCACGATGTGATTCCTAAAAAAAAAAATTGCCATCATACATGTTATACACATTTTTTTGCAAACTTCGGAAAGTTATTTGCACTGGGATTAAATATTTGTACAATGATATAAATTATGTAATTGGTTCCTTAATAGATGTTGTGCATTCTACCAGTATACGATTTAAGGAGCGTCGTATTACCCCTTTTTGGTCCCAAAATATAGCAGTTTTACAAAGTTGTTAAAATGTAAACTTTCACCTATTTATTGGAAAGTATAAAAGTACTTCTGTTACATAAACATTGGCTGTTTTTGACAATACAATGTAAATGTATCGGGTACCAGCATCATTAAGTCATGCTGAATTACTGAAATCTTCAGAGTTTTATTATTTAGACGGTCTCCGTCTTAAATGGAAAAGACCGCATTTGTGTTCATTCTTGATATTTATAAATATGAGTTATATTTGATGATAATACATACAATACATGTATATAAAGATTGAAGATGAACACGGATGCGGGCACTTTCATTTTTTACAAAAACCATCTGAAAAGTGACATGTTTTGGCATATTTGATAGATTGATTTTTGTTATATTTAAGCTTACTTTAAGATATTATTACTAAATCAGTTCAAATCTTTCACATAAACTAATTGAATCTACTAAAGTAGGCACTTAAGTTTTAAAAAAAGTGTCAAAAATCTTTCATCACATGAACCTGAAGTCTTAGGCCAAAATCGTCCCTAACCTGACCTATTTCATTCGTTTCGATCATTATGCACATCATGAGTAGTAGAGCTGTCATTCATTAGAAAAAAAATTAGATAAGTGCCAGACTTACATTTTGTAGTAACCATTTGGTTACCAGTCTAGCTAAGCTAATCACTCAGTACGACAATAAGATGTTGTATGATTGACTATGAGACAACTCCCCACCGGAGTCGAAACGACGTAAAATTTATCAAATATAGGTTATTGGACGGCCTTCAACAATTATCAAAACCCATACCGAAAGCAAGCTACATCTATAAGAGGACCCGAAATGATACATGTAAAACAAGAAAAAAATAACGGCCTGATTTATATACAAAAAGTGAACAACAAAAAAATGTATCAAATTGTAAATGATTTAATAGGTCGGAATCTGCCCTATATTGAAATGCACTCTGTGTTACATAAAATTGTCAAGATTCTCATACTTGGCACAGTCAAAATATTTGTTCAAATAAACACCATTTTTTTTTGTGCAACCAGTTCCTACCTTGTCTGTATTCGCAAAGTGTCATAAAAGTAAAGCACACGGTTAAAAACTGCACAGACTATTGAAATAAAAAAAAAAATGTGAATCACATATGAATTCTGTCTCAATCGAAGTAGTATGTCGTGTAATTTCTAATAATAACCGGTCACATGAACAACCAGTTCATGTAAATCACCTTAGAGATCTTACATTATAGTTCTATCTTTAACTCAATTGCTTTATAAAGTGTTTTTTATTCTACTTGTGGGATTGTCGTATACATGTATCGCTAATTGTATGTTGAATTTTAGGTTTTTAGTGAACACAGGTTTTCAAAAATGCAACCGTAAAGCATAAAGTTTGTCACCTTTCGTCATATCTGGAAATGCAGCAACCCAAAAAGAGAGGTGAACGATACTAATGGGACATTCAAACTGGTAAGTCGAAAATAAACTGAAAATGGCATGACAAAAACAAGAAAGAGACCAAAAAGACAAACAACAGTATACAAAACACAATATAGAAAACCAAAGACTGAGCAAAACGAACCCCAACAAAATTCGGACGTGATCGCAGTGGCACCGGAATGCTAAGGAGGTCATAACTTCATTTACCAGTCATCACGTTTTTCTATATGTCCAGACGTAATAATTGTTTGATTTGAATGCAATTTTACAGAAAAAAGGAAATACTAGAAATGAAATATTTTAAAACCCCATGCACCCTAATACCAAAAAATAGAATAAGCAATTGATAATTTTGTGTTTTCAAAAGCGATTGTTTAAATTGACCTTCACATTAATGTAAACAGTTACACACACCCACAAATGTGAAAGCCAATTGTTTATGTATACTTCCATACATTAGGCGTGTTATATTAATAGAAAAGTTACTTGAAAGAATGACCAAGACCTAAGTTTAAGTTCAACTTAGCCTGAAAGAGTTTGAAACTTAGATTATCAACTATTTCTTAATTTATATTATAAATAATGCATATTTTAAGGTTTTTCTTGAAGTATAACATCCCGAAGTAAATGATATGACAAGAAAAATCTAAAGGTATGCATTATCTGACTTATATATACATGTTAGAAAGCATCAACAAATAACATTTTCTGCAAAACATTTACAGTATTTCTATCCTATTTAACCGACCACACTAATGTGGGATATTTTTTGCTGATGTGTCCAGGTTTTAATACACCCTGCGGCTCATTTATAATGTGTAATAAAACTCACTTATAATCTAGATATATAAAGTTTAGAAATCATTGTCCAGTTTCAAAAAAATATTACTGTTACTACATGAAGCAAGACACAAATGAATTGTTACGGTGTATGAAAACTACAAGTCATTTGTAAGTAATTAACTATATCAACTTTGTTTATGAACATGGATGCTAAAGTATGTTTATACTTGTTTGGTTTATTTTTATGACATTTTTATCGCAGAAAATCAGATTCACACGAAGCCTCTGGCTGTTTGCAATCCTCTTTGAATAAATAAAGAACTAAATTAAAAGCAGATTGTTTTTTCAACAATTTTTTAAACGATCAATTCAGAATAATTATTTTTTCTCTTTTGTCGGGGAATCTATAGAAATAAGATTTTTATCCATTTGATCATTAGATAGAGTAAAAGGTTTATACAAATGATAAAAAAAAAAAAAAACAGAAGTTGCACGAAGAGAGCACGAAATCCTGATGCACGTATATGTAACACGAAAAACGAATATCCATAGGTCAAAGTAAATTTTTAAATATAATGTGAATACATAAGAATTTCACAATGTTACTCACGAATGTGTTAAATCTGGGTTTTTTTTGCGAAAAGTTTTGCATTATCAAATTCATCTTACATAGTATCCCTCTATTATAGCGATTAATTAACTTAACTTCATATTATTTGTTTTGATAGTTAAAATGTGTGCCAACGTCAATTTTAAGTATTTTAGTCGCATAAACAGAGGAAAGGATTGTTTCTGCCTGACACCTGCGAAATATGGAAAATATAAAAGCGAACCCTCAATTAACAATAACACACGAAATCTACCAAGCGAATTTAATGATTAAGTAAATTAAAGTTTACACTTAAATCGGGAAAATAATGACCTTATACAGGTCATTATTTGATGCTTTGAAGAAAATTTTAATGAAACCTTGGTATCGTCCGGGTTGATACTTCGAATGACTGACCTGTCGTTCTGCGAGAAAATAACTCAATGTAGTCACATTACAAAAGAGGGGCCAAACATACCAGAGTGTCAGTCAAACTCATAGATCGGAAATAAACTGACAACGACATGGCTAAAAAGGAAAAAGATAAACAGACAAATAATAGTACACTAGACACAACATAGAAAACAACACGAACCCCACCAAAACTGGGGGTGATATCAGGTGCTCCGGAAGGGTAAGCAGATCCTACTCCACATGCGGCACCTGTCGTGTTACTCATGTTATGACAAATCCGGTAAATAGTCTGATTCGGTTGGTCACATTCGTGAAAAGGGAAGGGATAGGTAGTAACGACATTACAACTTAAACTACTGAAAATCTATATTTTATATTTCACAGCAACTGACATAGACTGGTTCCCTGTCCTTTACCTTTTTTTGCTCTGAAAACAAGAATGACCCAGATACCCGTATGTTGTATGGGAGAGTACCAGCCTACTATAAACATTGATTATTCGGATATAAAGGTGAAAAAAGTAGACGTCAGCTTTAAAGTTTAATTCTGATAAACCCAAAAAACTGATAGACTGCAATTTAATATTGAAAAAAATCATTTAGTGCATTATAGGATGTTTTTATTTTCTTCATATTCAATGTCAATACATTTGTTTTAATGTACTACATTTATTGACCATGTCTATGGAAACGACCTCTCCTCCCGCATGGTTTCTTAGCTCGAGTGGTTGTAGGATTGTCAGTAGTGGTCGTGATAGGTTGTGTTTGTGAACTCGTGGTTAGAGTGTCTGAAGTGGTCGTAGTAGGTTGTGTTTGTGAACTCGTGGTTGGATTGTCTGAAGTGGTGGTGGTAAGTTGTGTTTGTGAACTCGTGGTTGAAGTGTCTGAATTAGTCGTGGTAGGTTGTGTTTGTGAACTCGTGGTTGGAGTATCTAAAGTGGTCGTGGTAGGTTGTGTTTGGTAATTCGTTGTTGGAGTGTCTGAAGTGGTTATGGTCGAATGTGCAACAGTAGTCGTGATTGTTTTGTCTGTAGTGGTCGTATCGTCAAAACATTCTTTTGGAATACTCCCTCCTTGCGGACAGACTATGCCACTATCTGATTGACAGTTCGATGGAACTTCACAAGGAGCAGTAGGTATTACATTTGGCGCTGGAGCTGAAATTGTTTTTTAGACATCAAACATATGACAAACAATTTTATTATATACTTAGTGGTAAATACAGATAAATTGTATGTGTAATACGGTCGATGTAAATTGTTAATCGTGCTGAATCAGCTATCCATGATGATATCAATATCAGTCATCGTCTGACATCTTGTGTTTCATTTTAGGCAAGTAAAAAAGTGAATTTCCTTAAACTTTTGTTGTAATCTGTAGAATACGTAGCAACATGGATAACTCTTCATAATTTCTTCATGTTGTGTAATTACAACTTTAAAATATAGCATATTCTCTTGTTTCGATGATAATCTCGAAAATCTTTGATCATATTGTGGCTTTTATTTTTAATATAGTTTAAAAATACAAATTGAGAAATCTTATGCAATCCTTGTAGTTGCTTCATAGTTTTTGAAAAAAAAGTGTCAATAATAAATGTATGAAAAATCTATGGAGAATCATTTCCCACAAATGTCCAATGGCTTATAACCCGAAAACAAGCACACGGTACCTTCATTGTGATCTTCTTTTTTTATATCCTTTACTTATATACTTTCAATTTATTAGTCTTTTAAAAAGCTTGCTTTTTTAATCAGAGAAGAGAACATCCTAAATTGGTAACGAGCGTTATATTTTTTTCTATGCACAATATCAGCGATAAAAACATCAGATAAACTAAAATTACAGCTACTCGAAAAATAGTACCAAGTTTCAAATTAATGCAATACATTTCTGTATGTACTACGGAAAACACAAATAATAATAAGGATAAAATCAGTAAGAAGTCCTCAATGGAATAATATTGGAATATTCGAAAAAGTGTCAATATAATAAATTTTTAAAACGTTTCAAGATAATTTGGAGATTAAAAGAAAGAGTTACCCCATAAAAGCAATGAAACATTCATGATTTGTCAAGGGGAAATAATGGTAGCTTATATTGTTACGATTCTGAGTGTCAGTTAATTCTCACAAGTTGCAGATACAAATTATGTACCTTCACCATGTAGAGTGACTGCAAAGAGCTGAGTGGAACCAAAACATATAATTCGGAATTAAAAAAATGAGGTGCACAATAACATTATACGGTAAAGATTAGGAGTAAGTTTTCACCGAATTCTGAATAGCTTGCTGTTCGGTGTTAGCTAAGAATCCGTGTTAGAGACATTACTTTGATCTATAATGGTTTACTTTTACAAATTGTTACTTGCATGGAGAGTTGTCTCATTGGCACTCATAGCATATCTTCATATATCTATTAGAAGGAGTTACGGTTATACATGTCACTTCCATTGAGCTGATATGGTAAAGTCCATTACAGGCAAATGAAAACTTCAAAGATCATGATGTAAAAGGTGCAAAAGTATATAATGTAAATATGTGTCTCAAAATAAAATAATAACTGTACTTACATGGTTGTTCTGTAAAAAAGAGGTTTTTTTTTAAAAAGCAATAAGAAAACCAGATGGCAATAACTACTATTAGTCGACTTAAGGATGTACTTAGGTGAGGTTTTGGAATAGTTGTCAAATGTTCGGACTCCTTGGTGTTTTTCCATATATATGATACAAGGTAAAATATTTTGCCCCATAACACCTATTTATCTTTTAACATAAGACTTAATAGCTCATAAAAGGTCATTTCACAAAATTTTAGCAGATTCTTGATTTTCTTTCTTTTGATTCGAGACCCAAATAATACTAATGCAAACATAAGGTAAAAGTCCGAGTCATCAGTTTCCCGCCATATTTTATAAATGAAATATCTCGAAAAGGAGCTCCATGACCTAAAAATATTTTTAGCTTATCTTTATCCTTAATTGATGCTCTACCAGCTTAAAGTATCAATTTTAATTTCTTAATTTCTTAATTTTTACCTAACCTCACCTAAGTACATCCTTAAGGTAAATTTAAAATTATAACAAAGTTATTGTAAGAACCATCATAAACGATAATCGTTATAGGACTTAGGATATCAATGCCTGGGATAGAACATTTATAGTGTAATCGTACAGTGACAGTGAATTCGCACAAAAAACACATACAAATAGTAAATTTGCACCAAATAAGCGCATCAATGAACCTTAAACTCCGATGCTCTAGAATTATATGCACTTCTTAATCTTATAGATGATGCATATTCCATAACTTATCGTGCCTGTCAATAAAATAAATTGATTTTGGCGACGGTTTTTTAATCATGAGAGCCAATCTTTGTGAACTGGTAAATATCAGGATAACGAGCAAGCAGTACCATTACTAAAGGACAGATCAAGCAAATTCACCAAAACTAAAAACGAACTTAACCTCAAAAACTTATATCTGCAGTTGCTCCAGAATGAAAAAAAGAGTTTTTCAAAAAGTCATGTAAAGCATGCTTCAGAGGGGAGTAAAATCGAAGGATGATTACAATTGTTTATCAGGCATAAACAAAAGAAAAACAGTAGCTTCGAAAATTCAAATCCATTTGCGTTCATTTGTCGTTTGGGTAATTCGTCAGAATCAGCATTTGTTATGATTGCATTCGTAAAATGTTCGAAAAAAGGACTTTCCATTTTAAAACGAAACATGATTCAGTATTGAAGTACAAATGAAGAAATGCAAATGATACATGCTGTTTAGGTACTAAGGTTGAAACAAAGATATGTGATCATATGACGCTGCCTTTTTCCTTTTTTGAATGTTATATTACATACAAACACATACTAATGATAAGTATAAAGGTATCATGGTAAAAAATGCATTGGCTTTAAGAAGTGCCCATATTATAGCCTACATGTTTTAGCCACAACAGGACAAATGTTGCATATAATAACGTCCTATAAACATGGCTTATTAATAGCAAAACCTTTCAAAACAAACATTAAACGAATTAAAATATCAAGGCAAGTATATCAGTTTTCTAGATAATAATTATTACAGAAGGACGCTGGCATGTTGTTTTAAACTCTGCATGTCCATAATATAATGTTTCGAATTGAATGAAAGCAGATGATGATAATCTTAAATAAATATTGTTACCTAATGCTAAGACTGTTTCAAAACTCGAAAAAAGCCCTGTTCCACAGATTTCACATAACTGAGTTTCATTTAAGGCGACTGTTTGATTGACAACTTCCCTAAAACTATCTAAAAGTAAATATCATTCATAACGATAGTATCAAACAACATATAACAAAAATGTAATAATATATAGCTGTTACTCAGACATGTCACTTAACCCTACCAATGGTTGCACGCAAAGTATTCTATAAAGAGAATTAAGGGATAAACCTTTGTAACCCCTTTGTATGGGCAGTGACATATTATGTTCAGTTCAGCAAACTTTTTTTCCTTTTTTGAATGTTATATTATATACAAACACATACTAATGATAAGTATAAAGGTATCATGGTAAAAAATGCATTGGCTTTAAGAAGTGCCCATATTATAGCCTACATGTTTTAGCCACAAAAGGACAAATGTTGCATATAATAACGTCCTATAAACATGGCTTATTAATAGCAAAACCTTTCAAAACAAATATTAAACGAATTAAAATATCAAGGCAAGTATATAACTTTTTTGGCACTCAAAATTAATTTCCTGGGATAAGGATACATATGGTTTCTAAATGTTCATCAACATATTTTTCTTTAAAAGACCTCTGGTCCAATTTTCTTTCAAATTTCAATATGTAGACTGGGTTTATGGAATCTTTTTTTCGTTAAAATACATTGAAATTGACGAAATTTGTTATATAAGGGAAACTTATTTTTTCTTAGTGAGGAAACATTAAACGAAAGAATTAACTTAAATTCAATAAGACAATTGCTTTAAATAATACTTCTGAAATGTCAAAAAGGGGGGGGCGGGGGAGGGGGAAAGGGGGGGGGGTGATCACGTGCCTTAATCTTTCTATATAAATCCCCAAAATACAAATTGTCCTATGTATAACTAATTGCTCTTGATTTTAAACGGATTTTAAATACACATTACGATTTTAATTTTTTAATTTGATATAAAAATTAAAAAATTTTAGATAGTTTTGTTGTATATGAAATGATACCTTGTAAAATATTTGTAAAACCAAAAAATTATTTTTACTCAGAAAAAGACAACAGATTTACCTTAACTTCTATTTAAGGTAGATTTTTATGCTCTTTTAAAAGAAAAAGAAATGTAACACATCAGTTGATATTATGCTAATACTTCAAGTGGTGTGTACGCTATAGTGTATGTTTGAATAATTGTACCACAGCACCACTTTAGAGGCCGACTGATCAACTTAATACGCCCTGTTGACGATCTTATTGAAAGACAGTTCCTCTGTCTACGGGTTGCTTACAAGGATCTAAAAACAAACCATTTTACTTTCTATTTAAGACCATTCAGGATTCATCGGTTTTGTCGTATTGATGTGACCTTTAAAGATTTAGGGCACAAATTTCGTTTGCTGTTGTATCATTTAATAGAAAAGACAGTAGAACCCAGTGTTGTCTGATCATTGTAAACAAAGCGTGGACAAATTGCCTCTCGAAGAAGCTTTGACAACATTCACAAACGTGAAAAGAGGATACGAAGACTCAACGTTAGAACTTTTTATAAATTACAGGCTACAGAATAAATTTGAGAATGGAAATGGGGAATGTGTCAAAGAGACAACAACCCGACCACAGAAAAAACAACAGCAGAAGGTCACTAACAGGTCTTCAATGTAGCGAGACATTCCCGCACCCGGAGGCGTCCTTCAGCTGGCCTCTAAACAAATATATACTAGTTCAGTGATAATGAACGCCATACTAATTTCCGAATTGTACACAAGAAACTAAAATTAATAAAATATAAGACTAACAAAGGCCAGAGGCTCCTGACTTGGGACAGGCGCAAAAATGCGGCGGGTTAAACATGTTTATGAGATCTCAACCCTCCCCCTATACCTCTAGCCAATGTAGAAAAGTAAATGCATATCAATACGCACATTTAAGATTCAATTCAAGAGAAGTCAGAGTCTGATGTCAGAAGATGTAATCAAAGAAAATAAACAAAATGACAAAACTACATAAATAACAACAGACTACCAGCAGTTTACCGGTGTTCACATCTAGTTCATCATTATGAATATTCAAAATCAAGATAAAAAAAAGTTGAGGGAATCGCAGGAAGAGGGATCGGATGATTCGATTGGGTGAACTGTAAATTGGTTGAGATCTTCCCCTGTGGGCCCTATTTTCAGCAATCGCAGGAAGAGGATTGAATGATTCGATTGGGTGAACTGTATACTGGTTGAGATCTTCCCATGTAGGGCCTATTTTTATCATTGGAGGAATTTTGTAGCAACAAGAACTACTTATTTTTTAGTTTTGTTTTCATGTCAGTCAAAGCTTGACATTTACTTTTGGACAAAATCCTTGTGTAATTATGGCGAAATCCGAATGGTCTTTTAATTTAACTAAAAAAAAGAAACCTTAACATGCTAGGCCAAATAACTGAAAAACAAAGTTGAATAATTCTTAACAAAACTTTACTATTTTTATGTTCAGACACCAAAAAGGCTATATATACATCGGAATAACCATTTCGACTACTGTCTTGGGATTTAAAGAGGTCTTATAGTAATTTTAGTAAATGCACCTCAATATTATGGTAAAAGTCAGGAAATTCACTGTAACATTATATGTGAAAGCATCAAAAAGTAGTTAACATGAACAACTGTAGTAAACATTGAATTCTATACGAAAAAGAATGGTCATCCCACATCTTCGTATCTATATAATATCTAAATGTACTTATACCACATCATTGAATCGACATTTCGACAGTTTAAGTTTAAGTCACTACGTCTATAAAATTAAGGTTAACCATGGATAATGTTTGTATGGATGTCAGTTAACTGCGTAGGCGCCATTTAGTTTTTCTTTTTTAAGATTTTGATCAATGTTTTGTTTTCGATTGGAAATTAAAGACGTGCTTAAACGAAATGTTGTTAATCTGTTTATGAAGTTACAATCTTTATCGGTTCACAAGAGTTTTCCAAATTCAAAAGTTTATAGCATTGCTTTTTTATAAGTTGTGGTAAAAGAAATGGAGTTAGAAATACAATATTTTTTTTATTTTTAAAGAATTTATAGAAGGATGCCTTTGTCTAAAAAAAGCAATGATATCAATGACAATTTGTTCCAGTCCTGTAACTTTGAGGAATGAGGTGAAATGTTTTGTTATTTTTTGGAGTTAGCTCTCCATACTAACTTACCTTTAAAATGCATGGTAAAATTTGATTGTCCAGAAGTGTAGGCGATTGGAATACAGAATAAACTATATATGTCGCTGATTTCATCATTTTCATTACTGGAACAGAAGAAGTAATAAGTCGCTAGTTTGATATAATGATGAAATTTATAATTCATTAATGCATATATTTTGATAGCTCCGTACGACGTGGATATTCCATCCGAACATTAATACCTGTATGTAGCTGATCATCATATGATTCTCATATGTCTTTTCACTTCAGCAGAAATTTCCATTTTTGCTACATGGCAAGTTATTAATTTAACCTAGGAATATAATTTAAAGTGTATAAATGTGTTCCAGATAACCATTATTTGTTCAGTGAAATGACATTATTTTAATATCGATATATCAAATAAAAGAACGGTCTGGCTTGAATAAACCCTCCTGTTTAGTTTTGTTTAAAATCGGCAATGATACAAGCCGATTGCAGGAATGAAACAAACAACGTTTCAACCCCTACCCTCAAATCCTCCAAAAAACCCTCCCTCCAAAAAAAAACAAACTTTTTCCGAACATTGCATATGTATTGTCAATATTGTCATTCTTTATATCAATACCTGATCACCCTCAGGATAAGGAACTCGTCCGATATTTGAAAACACTGTGTTTTTAACTCCGAAAATAATGTCCCTGTCGTCCCATCAGCATTGAAAGTCATATTTGTCACAGGCTCTATACTGTTGAGTCTATTAGTATAAAAAAGCGTAAACGTCTTATTAATCCAATCGCACGGAAATGTGCAGGGAAACTCCGACTGACCTGAAATTCATAGATTTGTTATTGTTTTGTACATATACCATGTATACATTTAACGTTTGTTTATTTTGAAATGTGTGCATAGTGAGTTTGAATAATGAATTGTACCACTATATCATTATACAACCATGTAACATCGTTCGTACCGTGGGGAAGTCGTGCAAAATTTCATCGTGTATTTTTACATTCAAGGCGTATCTATTCTGGTAACAACTCTCTTTTGTGTGTTACTCCATTTTTTTGCTTTTGGCCAGTTGATATATTTGAAAATATTATATGTCTCACCGGAATAAATTTCCCTATTGTGACCGATATTTCCTGCAGTATGTGTAGATATGTCACGTAGTTGTTTAAATCCTGGACCTGTCTATGTATTTTTACCGTTTTATTGTCAAAAATTCATGAAAATATTTACTAGATTTCTTTCGAGATATACTTTATAAATACATGTTATATTACCCAAACGCTTTGTTAGTTAATGCAAAGATATAGTTTGATATTCTTCTAGGAAAAAAATGATCAGAAACCAGAAACAGCGGTAGAGACTGTCTGACATTTGCAATGAGGTTAGATATTTTGTTCCGTATTAGCCTCACTGTTAAATTGATATGGAGAACAATAGATTATACACTGTTCCGTTTCCTTTTTCATGAAATAAAATTTTATATTCTCGCTTTTATACTAACAATTTTTCTACATAAGGAAATGCAAGTAGATCGCCCTTAGTTTTGGTGGGGTTCGTGTTGCTTAGTCTTTATGTTGTGTTTTATGTACTTATATTTGTCTGTTTGTCTTTTTCTTTGTTTTAGCAATGGCGTTGTCATTTTATTTTTGATCTATGAGTTTGACTGTCCCTCTGGAATCTTCTGTACCAAGTCAGGAATGACATTTTTTTTCCATTCGTTAAATATGTTTTAGCTTATGATTTTGCCATCTTAAAAGGACTTCTCAATTTGAATATCCATTGGCGTTAAGTCTTTTTTTTATTTTACTTTTTACTATCTACTGTATTCATTAATCAATACTTGTTTATTAAAAGGAAGTGTTTGATATACGTCAATGGAACACCCATTCAAATGATATATTATCGTGTATGCTTTCTTTTTTTCCAGCTATTTTGAAAAGAGTTATGTCCCTTTAAAACATTAATGATATGGAAAATTGCATTTTTAGCGCTCTTATGTGTACAATTCTTGCCAGATTTTTATGAAACTTATATTGTACGTTTATCAGCAATGTCGCAGACGAATTCGAACAACAGTGCCGATCAGCTATTTCGAAGAGTTATGACGCTTTTAAAAAATATTAATGATATGAAATATTGCATTTTTAGCGCTCTTATGTGTACAATTCTTGTTAGATTTTTATGAAATTATATTGTACGTTTATCAGCAATGTCGCGGACGAGTTCACAATTCAGTGCCTATCAACTATTTTGAAAAGAGTTATGCCCTTTGAAACAATACTTATATGGATAATTGCATCGTTGGCACTCTCATGTTTACAATTGTTTCCAGCTTTTCTTGAAACTTATAAATTATAGGATAATAATTTGCATTGTACATGTTGTAAGTGTTCTCTCATGTTCAATTGTTGCCAGATTTGTATCAAATTCATATTAAAGGTATATAACAGCAATGTCTTGGACATATTTGGACAAAATATATCAGAAATTGCCCTCAAGTCTTCAACTCTCTAGTAAGATAATTTAATAAATTTTAAAGAACAAAATAAATATTTCATTTTCAGTTATTGCACTTGAACAGAACAGATAAAATATGTGCAACGCGGGGGACATTGGAACTCTGTTCTTTTATTCCGTTTATTGTTTTGTTTAAGATGTTTTGAAAGCATCCAAAAGCAGATTAAATCAAATGAAAAAAGTATTCAGAAAAAGGAAAATTCTAATGCAATTATGTTGTAACAATTGTTCTGATTGGATGACAGCAAGCGTAAAATTCTCTATCTCCTTGTCTGTAACTAAGGAAGCCGACATTTTGAATTTCGCAATGTATTGACATGTTATTTCTACAATAATAAACACAAAACTCACTTGTTGCGCCTAAAAATCTTCCTTTTATCAAATTTTATTACATTCTGAAGCGGCACAGAAACCAGAAAACGCACGGTGTTTATGTTTGACGCCGGAAGCATACCTATGACGTCACCTAGTGTAGGGACCAAAGAAGATAACATCTTTTCGCGGAATTTTCTTTAATGAAGGGTTTACACTGAAATGATGATTAAAATTTAATTATGAACTTGTTTTGCATTAGAATAGAGATAACTGTATTGTATTTGAAGCTTTGCGGACGTCCATCGGTAGTTGTACTGTCGCAAATACCCGTTTACCTGTCTCCGCTCCGCGTCGCCAGGTAAACTAAATTTGCGACAGTAAAACTACCGATGGACGTCCTTAAAGCTTCAAATACAATACAGTTATCTCTTAATTCGAAAAAGATACTATTTGGAAATGTGCAGCAACATTGGTGCTGATAAAATGTTGAAGTGGAAGTTTTTCATAAGCATGTTTCCATTTCCCAGTCTGGTGTAATGATGAGTAATGGAACGCTTTATAGAAATAATTTTTTTTCAATCAGGGAGTATGAATTTTAAACAGCGCGGTAAAATTCTGATCACCCCTGATTACACCAAAATAACTGGTAGTATGACGATTCAAAGAATGAATAAACGAAGTTTTCATCTCCTTATAGTTATATAGTATGTGTAAGTAAAATATGACAAATGCACTTTTACGTGAAGAAGTAAAGCATATAGCTGAATGTCTAAATTTCTGTAACTTAATAAACAAACGAACAACTAAATATGTATACTAGTTACAATACCTATATGGTAAAAATTAGATGGATAATAGACATTTAAAAAATAGAAACTGAGTTGTATTTATACTGTAGTCTACAGCAATTTACAGAAAATGCTTATACTATTTCATGATTATGTAGTAGTATTCAACACTATAACTATATATAATACCATAAAATGTGGGCAGTAATTAGTGAAATAACAAATATATCAAACTCCAGGGAAAATTCAAAACGGAAATTTCTTTATAAAACGGCAAAATCAAAAGCTCAAACTTATCAAACGAATTAAAAACAACTCTCATATTTCTGACTTGGTACAGGCATTTCCTTATGTCTTATAGCTACCCAAACCTCACAATGTATGACAGTCGCATAGAATTCAATTGTTTGAGCAAAGCAAACACACATTATAGGTATAAATGTCAAAAATTATGGTACAGCAGTCAATAAATTATTGATTTCATGATAATCGTAATCACTATAAAAACAAATAATTATTTTAACAAAGAAAAAATTAAAATGGCATATACAGATATAGACACTCTATAGACAAAGTACATACGCAAAAATGAAAGACAAGAATACACAAACAAAAAAAATTCATAGCACTATAACAGAATGGTGGGATGTATAAATACCTAGCCACGCCAAAAGTATATTACCAAAAATGGGCAGTTAAATTTAAAAATATGCAAAGACAAATAAACAGAACACTTTAACACATAGTTAAGATAATAAACATTGTCAGTACCTAGAACCTATGCTTCAAGACCATCTTGTAATATTTGTGAAGTTAATACATGTAAGGAATATTTAACAACAATGACTTAAACCGATGAACTATTCTATAAAAAGGTCGAGACAATTCTTTGACATAATGCACTGTTCATCAACTTTCTCCTCAGACACTGGAGACATTTAATAAAGTCCGAATAGCAGCTGAAAGCTCTTATATACCGAATGAGTTGGGAAATGTATATCCCATATGCAGATGAAGTTGGTATATTGCTGCTGAGATGGGGGAAATTTATAATTTTAGAATTAAAATCGTCTCGTTTCTAATAGATTCTGGTACTGAGATGACCACTTATGTCAAATTCGAGGTATCATTCTAAAAATGAGACGAAGGAAGCCGTTACTGTTGTTTCGTAAAATTCTTGTTCTGGAGGATATATTAATAATACCCAAATCAGAAAAGTTTGGATTCATATTAGCAAATTATGCCGTACGGAAACATAGCTTCCTATTTTAAGTTTGCATAAAAAATCCTTTCAAAAGAACACACAAAACTTGGAAAAAAGTTATCATTTCTTAAGTTCTTTTTTTGCATGATGTGAGTTAATTCACATCAAAATGTTGATAATACGAATATAAAATGAATTTCTTACTTGCAGAAACTGCACAAAAGAAGAGCATCAAATAAAACATGATTTGCCTGTGCATGTATCTTGTTATACACATCATGCCTATCCAAATTCAATTCCAAACATAATGCAAGATTATAAATATTATTTATAGGACATGTAGAGAGGATTTTTTTTACCAGATGTGACAAGTACATACTTCCTTGTCTATTTTTTTATAAACTTTAAATCAATTTTGTTTGTTTAGTAATCAAAATTTCATTGAGTGAAAAAAACCCAGGTCTTCTCAATAATTTTGGTTACTCATTAACTAGGAAAAATATAGCACAGTGTGGTTACTTGCCATCCTTTTGGGTATAATTGTGCTGAATGCACTTGTCAAATGATACCCTGTTCTTCACAGAAAATATTGGAAAATATACCTGTTCTATACACGCTCAGAAAATGTAAACGCCGTTCTAGACAAGCTCAGAAAATGTAAAGAGGGGTGAAAGGACCTTTTTCGGGACGTCGGAATTGGAAATTTATTTTTACGGGATTTTAGGATTTACCCCTATCAGGATTCAGGAATTTAGGATTTACCCCTATCAGGATTCAGGAATTAATGATTTATTTTTCTGGACCCGGGAAGTTATGTTTTATTTTTTGAGGAATTCCGGATGCATTGTATAATTTTCCAGGAATCCACGATGACACACCTCCTACCACCCCTCGGTAAACCCTGTTCTAACTAAGAAAATATATGACTTTCTATTTAATTTTTACCCTGTTAAAACAATTACTTTTAAGTTAAACAATACTTGTATCTATTTCCTGTATCCAAACTCAACTGTGTTTTTGACGCATTTAAAAAACAAACAAAAAACTGTTCTATTAACCAGCAGGACATGAAAAAGCGACACTATTTTGCAGCACACTCGTACCAATAAAATTATAGGAAGTCATCCCACCCCACCCACACATCCCCAGGGGGAACCGTCTACTTCAGGCTGTGATTATGTGTATATTTGCATTTATTTTATACAAATTGAAATTGCATCATATTTAATGTAGGTCGATTCAATATCTCTTTTAAGATTGATTGTTTGATTACTTTGTATACAGTTGTTATGCGAGATACTCTTTGTGAAAGATTAAAACTAACTTCCCGGGTCATGAAAAATCAAATCATTGATTCCTGAATCCTGATTGGGGATGAATCCTGAATTCCCGTGAAAATAAAGGTTCAATTCCGACGTCCCGAAAAAGGTCTTTCCGCCCCTCTTTACATTATTTGAGCTTGTCTAGAACGGGGTTTACATTTTCTGAGCGTGTCTAGAACAGGGTATGTTTTCCAATATTTTCTGTAAAGAACAGGGTATTATTTGACAAGTGCATTGGGTACAGTTATACCCGAAAGGATGGCAAGTATACCCGAAAGGATGGCAAGTATACCCGAAAGGATGGCAAGTATACCCGAAACCCGCAATCCCCACGCCCCAAAATTGAGGTGTTCCCCTATTACCTTTTTCCTGTCTGGTCACTATTTCCACTTATAAAGAACAGTGATAGGATTCTGATTCGTTTTGGTCAGACATATCAATCATAACCCTGAAGCAGAGCGTAAACGGTTTGTAGACTTCAATTTTATTGCTTCATCCTTCGAAAATGTTAACCTCTCGAAAGGTACCGAAAGTCCAACAGTGGCGCCATCTGTTATCATTATACGAAATGTAGCATAAAATGAATGTACAAATGTTGAATGAACAAATCACCCACTTTGCAATCATCACGTTAGAAAAGTGTCTATTTACAAGTTGAATAGGCTTTTACCAAAAACATAAACCAAAGATGATAATTGACATCTAAAAATACAAAATACGAATGCACAATTTAGCAATTTAGCAATTTACAAATTACAAATAATGATATCACAAATGTAGCACCTAATGGTCAATATACAAATGCTGAATTGACTAATAACGAATTCAAGAAGTCCAATTACATATCCCAAATGTACAAATTACACAGTTACAAGTTACAAATTGACAGTTTACGAATTTAGAATTTTGACCCCGTTGGCTTCCAATATAACACAATGATACGGCTTCGTGCGCACAACGCCTTAGACCTTTCAAAACTCCAACATTTGGTACATAAATGACTGTTATTAGAGTAATAAATTCAAAATATTTATCAACAATAATGTTACCCTCTATAAATAATATTCATTTAGCGAAATAATATTCACTTAGTTGAAATGTTACCCTTTTTAAAATATTATGTTCACTTAAAGAAATGTTACCCTTTATAATAATATGTTCATTTAGCGAAATGTTGCCCTCTATTTTTATGGATAAAAATGGATAAAAAAGTACTTTTGTGTGGTCACTAGGCAACATTGTGGTTGCTAGGTTACTATTTTTACTATCATACTTTTTAAAAGGATAGACCCAACCATAGTAAATGTTCAAGTGTTTGGTAACACATTACCATTCATTTTAATAGATTCAGAAGTCTTTTCCTTAGGCAATTGCAATAAAGATGGATATTATAGTTCGTTTTATAAAACCCGTTGCTAGGCAACTAAATAATTACATAAACACAAAATGTTCAACATTTTTTTAAGTCACTATGCATAGACTAATGATGGATTGAGTATGAAGTCATTTGAAGAGGGGGCCAAAAATGCCCCTTATCATACCTTGTCCTTTTATTAGATGGGGTAAAAATGTCTATCAGACAACAATCTACTAAAAAACAAAAGACAAGGATGTGAAAAAACTAAAATTCATCTCACGGTCTTCAACAATGATCAACGTCTTACTGTCAGTAAATTATGAAAGGTCATGGGAATACAAAATTTGAAGCAATTCAAAACATTAATTAAGGTGGCTGGGTGTCTTCCTCCATCTTGGATTTTGAAGTAGCAGATAACAATTCGTCTAGATCTTTAATGAAATGAGCAAATTTTGAGAGTAGTATGTAATTCATGTGTATGACTTTTCATAATAATATAGCAAATATGTGTTTTTTCATATTTACGGCTATATTTAAAAAAAAAACACAATATTTTTGTTTGATTCGGTTGTTTTTCAACTTTGTCATATAAGGGGAGATAACTCAGATAATTTAATTATTATAATAAAAAGTTTAGTAAAATTACATATTTTAACATGATTAATATGTAGCAAGAAAACAATTCCGGTACCCCTTTTTTCGTTTTCTTATCTGAAAGCATGTTATCAGAGCTATCTTCTCACATTTTATCTTAAAACTCTATGGTGTAGTTTTCTTTTATCACATAAAATTAGATTTTCCATACATAATATATACAAAATCTGACAATTTTGCACAACCTGTAGCGTGAAAAAAGTCCTGTGGTCCATATTTTTTATTATATTTTTGAAAAGCATGATAAATACTACATTTTGTCGAATTATTAAAAACTATTATGTATTTTTCTTAAGACCCTCCCCCCCCCCCATCCACCTTAATGGCATGATTGATACAAAAAAAATCAGCAAAAACAAATCTAACCAAAGTCATCCACTCAATGATATTTTTCTTGCTTAAAAACAGATACAGGATTGTGTGTCCTCCCCTAAATTAGGACGTTGTGGTTACAGCACATACATAAAGACAAATTACTAAAATTTGAAAGGGATTGCCTCGTCAGATTGATACAAAACACGGAACCAACTAATAAAAAGATAAACTTAACAGAGTACCGATCTAAGAGTATTCACAGTAATTGACAACTAGTGTCTTACTGAAAGTCCAGTAATAAGTAATATTTGAACCTTGCTTTAACAGCCTAACATGTCAATTAGTTCACCTCCAACTGATTTAGTTTAAAGTCGTCAAAACATGGTATTGTGCAATGCTAAAGAATAATTGTCGAACAACTGTAGGGATACAATTGAAAATAACAGGAAAACAAAGTTTAAACTTGGGGACAAACATACGTATGTTTATTCGACAATTTTGGTATAGAGCTTCCCATTTGGGAACTGACAGATCATTGTTAAGAAAAAGAAATTAATTACTTTTCATATTAGTTCATTTAACGTCAGTTCAATAGAGACATGACAGCAGCATAGTTAGAGATTACCTGATTTATTAAAGTAAACAAAAAATCAGGATAACTTTGTGTACAAACCAGTATAGGAAAAAAAACAAACAATAGTCTACAAAACTGAAAACTGAACACTAAAACACGTTATTAAGATAATAAACAACGTCAGTACCTAGAGTCTATACTTCAAGACCATAATGCTAATGAATTATTTGTGAAGTTGATACGGAATATTTATTAACAGGCCTTCCGGAGCACCTGAGAGATCACCCCTAGATTTTGGTGGGGTTCGTGTTGTTTATTCTTTAGTTTTCTATGCTGTGTCCTGTGTACTATTGTTTGTCTGCTTGTCTTTTTCATTTTTAGCCATGGCGTTGTCAGTTTATTTCAGATTTATGAGTTTGACTGTCCCTTTAGTATCTTTCGTCCCTCTCTTGGTATCTCCCGATTTTTTTATAAAATGAACGAGACGTTCTTAGACATAACCCCGGTTCATCAAATTTTTGCGCAGACACTGGTAACGTTTTATAAAGTCTGAGTAGTAACTGCAAGCTCTTGAATACCGAATGAGTTGGGAATGCATATCCCATATTCAGGTGAAGTTGGTATATTGCTGCTAAGGTGTGGGAAATTTGTAATTTCAAAATTAATATCGTCTCGTTTGTCATAGAATCGGGTACCGAGATAACCACTTATGTCAAATGCAATGTATACGTCTAAATATGAGGCGTAGGAAGCCGTGTCTGTTGTTTCTTTAATTTCTAGTTCTGGAGGATTTAATAATGAACCCAAATCAGAAAAGTTTGGATTCTTAATTGATAGAATATCATCCATATATCTAAATTTAAAAGTAAATGATTCGGTTTCTATAATCTTCTTGTTTTTTTTATTAGTGTCTGAACGATCTCCGACACATATGGAAATAAGAAGAGGTCGGCAAGGAGCGGCGCACAGTTCTTTCCCATAGAAATTCCGACAATTTGTTGGAAAAGTCCACCTACAAATAAAACAAATATGTTGTCAATAAGTAATTAAAGCATAATGATCACTTGTTCCTCTGTGTAGCATGTTTACCTTTTTTTCATTCACTTTAACAAAATATGCCGTATGGTATCACAAAGCATTACATGTATTGTATATGCTACCATTTTATATTGAAAAGCATTGTGGATTATTTCTTTTAGACGATTTTTCAATTTCACATGAGGAATGGTGATATACAGGGTTGAAAAATCAAAAGTTTTCATAGATATAATTTCATAAGAAGATCGAGATTATAATTATCAATACCACTAACAGAGTAAATAGTTTCACAGTATTTGTGAAGACCCTCTTTCAATACGGACATAATGTTTGTCAATCTAATGGACAATTCTTTTGTAGAACATGCAGATGAGCCGGCAATGTACCATTGTTTAAACAGAGTTTTGGGAAGCTTAGGTATCCAATATAAACTAAGTAAGTCCCCATATTTGCTGTTTATTGATATGCTCATTGAAACCACGAAGGACTTATGATTAGCTAAAATTTCATCCTTGTCAATTGCTGTATATTTGTATATGGGATAACCTGAGTGTTCATTTATTCTATTTTTTTACAAGACACTCGTAGTAGTTTTGTCCGCAGGCACAACAACATATTCATCGTGAAGGGATGATTGACATTTCACTGCTTCTTTGTCTCTACAAACGGACTTTGGTCGATCATTCAGACAGACTTTCAATTTATTAATTGGACGTTTCATCAGAGACCTCATTGGTTTAAACCATTCTGTCAAGTTCAATTTCTTCTCGTTTAGACCATTTTCTGGTGTAGTACTCAATGAAATTCATTATCATTTTGAAATTATGGTTCCAATTAAAGTGTTGGGTTCTCTTAATTAAAGACAATGTGATATAACCTTTCGGAGATGGTCATGATGAATTATATTAAGATCCAAAGTAATAACATCGCCAGAGGGGTTGTAAATATAAGGTGATTGGAAACAGTCACATGTCAGAGGTTTGTTTTAAGTATTATTCTAAATCAAGGTCCTGGGATTCTAGCTAATAGTTAAATACTTAAGGCGCAATGATTTTGGTGTAACTGTAGGATACAATAGGAACACACTGGTTTTGAAAATAAAGGGGAGTTTTAGATGTTACTCCTTTGTGATGAAAACGTTGCTAATGTTGATAGCATCAATTACTTTATTGGATAAAACGAGCTGGAAGGAATTTCTTCTTTTCATCATGTTCAGGTTCCGATCTTACTGGTTTAAAAAGATGGAAAAGAGCTACATCACAAATTATATTGACTAGTCTGTTTATTGGAGAAAATGTATTTACGCATCCCTTGTCAAATGCATAATCTCTCAAGCAGTTCAGAAATTTAACAGAAAGTGTAAAAAGACTAGTTATAATGTAATGTAAACCTAGCGGATGATGAAGATGGGAAAAAAAGTCAATAAAGCTCAGAGAAGGCGATCTAGTTTTGGAAAACCTTTCTACATTGGACCGATGGTAATGTTTGTTTCCATGACTACGCTGGGGTCTTAAGTTGGAATTAAATATGCTCATGGTTTTGCTCATTGTTGAAGGCCGTACGGTGACTTTTAGTTGTTAACGTCTTCGTCATTTGGTCTCTGGTGGACTGGTAAGGAGTTTTCTCATGGGCAATTATACCACATCTTCTTATTTTTATCATAACATTTACATCACTGCAGTCCGGACTTGACAAAGAGAGGCGAAAGATACCCAAGGGGCATACAAACTCAAAGGTAAAAATATAAACTGACAACGCCATTGCTAAAAAAGACAAAAAAAGACAAAACGACAAACAACAGTACTCAAAACACAACATGGAAAAACTAAAGACTGAGCAACACAAACCCCACCAAAAATTGGGGTTGATCTCAGGTGCTCCGGAATGGTAAATGGAAGGGACATTTCTTACTCCATTGATGCTATCATTGCAACTATATGACATTACAGTACCTTGTTCCCTTATCCAGAAATTTTCTCCATCTTTTCGGAAAGAAGTACTCAGTGTAGTGTTATTAGGGTGGGGTGATACATTTCCTAATTTCATACATACATACGGATCATGGTCTGGTTGATTAAAAATGGTTATAAACAACTCTGAATCGAGGATTGTTATTATCAGACCGGTTTGGATTCATTCTTTTAAGAAAAGTGTGTCGAGTTTCATCTTTGAATGTACTTTCACGTCACTACAATCTGTCGATACTTATATTTTGGCATAACACAATGTCATGTTTTCTCTGATTGCAATGACGTCTTCACACTAAATCTATTGGATGATGGATGTGTACTGATTGATATTTTAGTCCTCGATACATAATTGTTTTATTAGTTGCTATTTGCTTAGAACTAGCTGTCAGTATTGAGTTTTCTCAGATCTGTACTTATTGTCTTTTTTGTTGATAGGGAGGGATATGGGATGAATAAATACCTGCCATGTCCGGTCTGTGTTTTTGTTTGATAATTTTTTTCTGCTTTGTATCGATCTGATGAGTTAACCCTTTTTCAGCTTTTTCAGTTTTATAGTTTGTTCTTATGTTTTGCTGTTACACCATTCATTTGAAAATGCCGGTACCAAGTCCGGTATATGACAGTTGTTGTCCATTCGTTTTTGATGTGTTTTGTCATTTGATTTTGCCATCTGATTAGGGACTTTCCGATTGAATTTTCCTCGGAGTTCAGAATTTTTGTGATTTTACTTTTTATCCATTGATAAGGAATTGAGACAAAAAAGAAATCAAAGGTTTTGAATCTATTCAGGATATTTTAGATTTGCAATATGAAAGACAACTAAAAAAACACATTTATCTTAGACTTCATTTTATACAGTAATTTTGTTTTTTACTCTGAGACTCATGTAATTTGAATAAAGAATAATTCTAACTTTAATACTCTATATTTTTAAGGACTTCTTTAACCATTTTTAATCTGCAATCACAGAAAGTTAATTAAACAGTATAAGATGGTAAAGACCAATTCAATATTTTGAAATATAACTGCCTAATAAAATTAACGGTATCAATTTTCTTGCACCAGATGCGCATTTCGACAATACATGTCTCTTCAGTGATGCTCGTGGCCAAAATATTTGAAATCCAAAGCTTATATAAAAGATGAAAAGCTATAATCAAAAAGGTCCAAAAGTATAGCCAAATCCGTGAAAGGAATCAGAGCTTTGCATGAGGGAGATACATTCTATAATTTGATAAGTAATGAGTCATTCTTCAAATTGAATATTTATGATTTAAAATCATCGCAACAAAGCTATTACACCAGCCATCTTCCTTGTATTTTAGATTTATTGACAGAAACGCTTTGTTTTTATAAAACGTTTACAAAAAAACAAGATAATTTATTATACATTCTATCGTTTTTTTCCGTAGGTCGACGATCTTTATTTCTATTAAAGTATACATCAACTTTGTTTGTAGCATTAAGGATTTACTACAAATATCACGATTTCTGTGTTGGTCAGTGTAAATTCGTTCTTCTAAAAATGGCTGATTCGACTGGCAACAAATTACAAATCTATTGTTCAGACATTTATTCCGAGTAAATTTAATAAAATAATATATTAAAAAAACTGGTAAACAAACTGTTTATTTATTCTTAACGACCGGAGACACAAAGGAAATCAGCGGTTTTGAATCGGTTTATTTTAGATTTGCAATATGAAAGATTCATTTTCTTTTATCTGAGGCGTCTTTTTATACAGTTATTTTTGGAGTATCATGTATTTTGAATAACGAATAATTTGAACTTTGACATTCTACATTTTAATGACGTCTCTGTCTATTTTTATCTGCAATCACAGAAAAGTAATCAAAACAATACAACATGATAAAGATATGTTTTTCATATATAACTGATTTAACTAAATTAATTATGGGTCCTTCTTCATATTACATATTTATGATTAAAGCAATCACTACCTTTACATTCACTGACAAAAACGCACTGTCTTTACAAAAAGTGTAAAATAGCAGGTAATTGATTATACACACTATCGGTTTTCCCATAAGTCGACAAACTTTATTTCAATATAAGTATACCTGAATTTTATTTATGTTATAAATGACTTACTGCATATTTCTTATATCACGAATTCTTTGTTGGTCATTGTAGATCAATACATCTAAAAAGTAAAATCTAATATAGTCTAATTCAACTGTCAACAAATTATAAAAATATTGTTTACACAGTTATTCCGAGTAAATCAAATTAAATAAAATACTTGTAAAAACTTGATACAAATTAAATTCATGGACCCTTCTATGGATTGAGATTGCAAAAAAAAAAACTGTTATGTTGCAGGTCTTTTTTTCAATTATGAAAGAAGAATAACATAAAAGTTTATGTTCTATCTAAGAATTTTGAACACCAGCATTATTGTAATACAAAATTTTAAGGTCAGAGATTTTTTATATAACTTCCTTTATTAAAATTGGCAGGCAACAATTACAGTCATTATGACATTGTTTTCGAATGATATTTTATATCCAAATAAAATGCAACATCTTTGAGAGAGTGTGGTCTCCTTGTCATAATGTTACAATTAAACAAATTTTCCTTTCATTGTTCATGTTGTTAACGACTGGGGACAAAGAAATCAGAGGTTTTGAATCTATTCAGGATATATAACATTTTCCATATGAAAGATAACTTCACACAATTTATCTTAAGCGTTTTTTTTATACATAAATTTTTGAAGTCTCATGTATTTTACACTATTTTTTATCTGCAATTTCAGAAAATTAATAAAAACTGTATAAGATGGTAAAAACAATTCAATCTTTTCAAACATAACTGCTATAATTTAATTATTTATGAGTCATTCTTCAAATTGGATGTTTATGATTTAAAATCATCGCTACAAAGCTATTACATCAGCCATCTTCCTTGTACTTTTAGATTTATTGACAAAAACGCTTTGTTTTTATAAAAAGTTTTAAAAAAAAACAGATAATTTATTATACATTCTATCGGTTTTTCATAGGTCGACGATCTTTATTTCTATTAAAGTATACATCAACTTAATTTTTTATGAATGATTTACTACATATTCTTAATATCACACTTTCTGTGTTGGTCAGAGTAAATCTGTACATCTAAAAATGTTAAATTCGACTGGCAACAATTTACAAATATAAAGTTTAAAAATGTTTTCCGAGTAAATTAAATTAAATAAAATATTTGTAAAAAAGTTTTAACAGACTTTTATTCATTGTTTACAACTGGAGACAAAACAATTTTGAAACTGTTCAAGATATTTCAGATTTGCAATTTAAAAGACATTAAAAATATATTTATCTTAAACATATTAAGTCCAGGCCTCCCGTTTGTAAAATATATAAATTTGAATTAAATGAAGATGATAAAAGTGTATATTCTTGGTGAATAAAAGTATTAGAAATTTTTAACACTTTACAAACTTAAGCTTTCGGCTTCTCATATGTGTAATTTAGTACTTTATTTTTAGTATAAAACAAAAAACAAAATCATTTTGATCGAACCAATATTTGTAGAAAAGTAGTCTCTGTCGTTAAGGGCAAACACTAAAAGTTGAAAAATCTATTCTGGTTAATACAATAGGTACAAATTCGATTCATTTTTAACGACTGGTCAACGAAAGGTTAAGTTTTATATCATGGTTGTTTAATTGAAAATGAAGGCTTCCCTTTGAAAGTACATTTACACTTTTAGAAGTAATTGTTAAGATTAAAAGTGTAATGAATTGTTTTTTCAAAGTGTTTGTAAATGGATAGAATTCATTAGACACAGCTGTCGCATCAATATCTTCCTTGTACTTTTATAGTTATAAGAGAAAAAAAAACCCAGCTTTATCCTAAAAACATATGACAAATTAGCTACTTGTTATTTGACTGAAGCAATTTCATCACGAGTCATATGTGTATATATCTGATTTTTATTCTTTTTATTATTATATAAAGCTTATCGATATAAATAATGACCAAATATAATCTGGTATATAGTTTGGTGTGTTTGAGCTTTTAGTTTTGCCATTTGATAAACTACTTTTCAATTTGGATTTTCCTTTTCCTTGGAATTCGGTATTTGTGTTATTTTACTTTTTTTATAAAAATAATAGATTAAAAGAATGATAGAATGCATATTAATGGTATGTTTGATTTAATAACGGTACAATCAGTGAATATTTTGAGCAATAAAAAAAAGTTGATATTTTGGCAAAAGATAAAGGTCAGTGTGGGATAGAGACCTAACAACATTAATGACACCAATATAACTACACCAGATTCGAATTTCAATAATAAATGCCTCTTAAGAATCTTCTTAGGTCAGATTTAGGAATTTGTGTCAAATGTTCGGACGTCTTGGTTTTTTTTCTATGATACCGGGTAAAATATTTTGTCCCTTCACACCTATCTTTCTTTTTGTATATGAATTCAATAGCTCATTAAAGATCATTTACAGACATTTAAGTAGACCCTTCGATTTAAGACCCCAATAATACCAATGCAAATATAAGGTTAAAGTACGAGTCAGCTGATTCCCACTATTTAAAAAAAAAATAATATTTCGAAAAGGGGCTCCATAACAGGATAACCTATCAATATATTTACCTTATTTTGTTCCTTAACTAATACTCTTCTGACTTATAGTATCAATTTCATATTCTAGATTTTTATAATTTCTCTTAGTAGGTACATCCTTAAATGGTGCTCGAGCTAAATATTACTGAAATAATATTGAACAGCTGATACTTTTCTCTTACTATGTTAAAAGTGGTTGATTAAACTAGCTTTTATAGCAATGAATAGCTTGCTAAACCTCTCACTTCGCATACAGTTCCATTATATTTACATCAATGTGTGTGCAAAACAAACAGACATAATATGTAAAAATGTAAAAAATTGGGATTCAGCAGTCAACATTGTGCTCTTATCTTAATCACTATAAAAACAAATAGCTATTTCAGGAAAAAAATTGTATATAATCACTCTAAAGACAAAGTTGATAGTAAGTTGTAAATTATTGAACTACGTGTTGCTTACGCTGTGATGGAAATAACTTTGAAGAAAAATAATGGTTTATGCCATGATCAGCTCTGGCAAATTTTAAATGTGAAAAGTTCGTGTCTGTACAGCCATTCTGCTTTTGTTATATGAAGGGAACACATGAGTAGTTAAGCGTTTCTAAACTCATAAAGCCATTCAGAAGATAGAAATCAAGATGAAAATAAAATCTCAGAAAATTGCATGTACATCAAAAAGTGCGAGACAGGGATTTGTCAAGAGATTTGCATGGAGCATGCATCAAGTAAATCCACGTTCAGTCACAATATCATAATCAGGAATAGGATGCAATAAAAATCGGTAGATTAATTGATTACATGACTTTTATCTTCATCTGATACCAAAAAAAACATGTCTCTAGAAAGCAACGTATTGGCTAACCAATTATAGAAGGTGACTGTAAAACATAATGAAATATCGATGTCAGTGCTTCTTCCTTATTACTCAGTTTGAGCAGTATTTTAAAATGACTACCTTGTTATGAAATCGCTTGTTCAATCCACCATTTTCTACATAAGAAAATGTCTGTACTAATTCAAGAATATGACAGTTGTTATCCATTCGTTTGATGTGTTTGAGCTTCTGATTTTGCCATTTGATAAGGGACTTTCCTTTTTGAATTTTCCTCGGAGTTCAGTATTTTTGTGATTTAACATTTATCATAACATGATTGCTTAACAGAAAAAAAAAAGAAAAATGTAGAGAGAAAGAACGAGAGGGTCACTTTTTGTCCCCATATATTAGCAAATCGAACGTATCATAAATCTACAAAATAAAACCAGTCAGATTTGCAAAGTGAGCTTTTTGTGTCAAAAATGTCTATTACAACATGCTATGGTATGGCAGTGATGTAAAAAAATAGCTTTTCTTCGTTAACTGATAGTATCACCCAATTTATTTACCTGTAGAAGAAATATAATGGGACGACCTTTTAAATTCTCGTCGAGGGGGGGACAAGAAGAATGTTTTGCTAATTGACTATTCATTTTAATCTGTTGCTACCCAAGCTTTTTTTGGACCGCACGATAGATATATTTGCATTCCTGCATTTTGTGTTAAAGAATATTCATTTCCAATCTGACTTGTGCACGATTATGTATTGTCAGTTCTAACCAGTCCAGGATATTTATTTTCCAAATCATCCTGCCACCACCAGCGAGAAAATGTACAAAGGGAAATAACCACTTGTCAGTTACATTGTATTCAATATTACCTTGTAATCAGTCGGATTATCACGTTTTAAAATGCCACCAGCTATCATCTTTTCTCTCATGTATATGTATTTGGGTTCCTATGTCGTCAGTGAATTTATAACATACGTTTTTAAGATTCTATATGAAAATAATATATCTAAGTTATACAATCGAAAGCCAGTTTGCTTGAATTTTGATTCGATGAACAAAACAAATAGAAACAAAAAGTCATCAAATTATCGTGGATTGCTTCGTCCAACAGTATTGTATAAACTATGAAACGGAAAATGACAAACAATTAGCAAATCAAACTTCAAAACATATTGAATTTTATCTACCGTCTTTCAGACACCCAGATCGTCTGAGAAACATCATGAACGAAAGTGAAGAGGTCAATTCATCAAATGTTAGTTAAGAGTGATAATACCAGTATATTGAAAAACATTGAAGTCTTTTAAAAATCATAATACCACAGGAAGGAAACAATGTCTACAAACCTAATTGTGTAAAGCGAAACAATTTAAGCACGTTAGTATTTTGAACGAAAACACAGTCATTACAGAGGATGTGTTTAATGATTCGTTTATAATTCAAGAATACAATTGTCACAATTGAGTCAATATCTGGTATGATTGCCAATGAAACAACTCTTCACGAAAGATCAAATGACACAGAAATTAACAACTTTAGGTCACCGTTTGACCTTCAACAATCAGGTATAGTCAGCTATAAAAGGCCCCCTAATAAAAAATGTAGAAACTGGTGGCCTGGTACTTACACATCACAACAACAAAAATACAACAAATACATATTTGAGAATACTCGAAGTTACTGACAGCAAGTTAATTATATCTAGTTGATCGAATCTGTTATTTATATTGTTCATTTGACTTCTATATATTTGCAGAAAAAAATTCTTAAAAATTCATTTTTATAAATTAATAATTTTTTCCTCGATGTATGTTAATATTTGATATATACGAACTCTGACTATCAATTTCATAATTTTTGGTCAATAATTAAAAAAGTTTCTCGTTAGGTCTCTATGTTAATTTTATTTTTTTGAAGTGTTGATTACCTGCTGTAGTAAGTATACGTAGTGTAACGGCCTTCCAACTAAAACAAAAACAACATACATGTGCTTTTAATGTTTGTTTATTTGTACCATGTGACTTTGTATATTTCAATATTAAAGTCATAAGAAACGAGTGACCGGTGAAAAATATTGTTCTTCCAATTCTTAAACCAATGCATACAAACATCATAAACTTAGTCTTCTGTGCTCGAATTTATCATTTTTTTTCGTGTAAATATCGTATTATCGTCAATTTTTTTTTCAATCGGTCAGTGTTGTTGTGAAAATATGGCAGGTAATTAAAGTTCGTGTTTTAAAGCCGAAGTTTAACGATTGTCACCTGTTTGTCAACAATTGACGAAAAATAAACAAAAAAGCATGGAAATTGAGCACGTGTTTAACATGTAAATTCAGATAATAGTTTATTTTAAGGACATCCATGCGTATTGTGGTCACCGGATTTTTACGAGATGGGTCACACTGAGGTCATCTTGCATACGGAAAATATATCGGGGGAATTGCTTGCTGGAAGGAAGCAATTCAAATAAAGTAAACTTCTTCTAAATATGAATAAATTAAAGAATTTTCTTCAGAAAAAAGTATATGTACATAAGTTTTACAATGAAAACTATCCATTGAGTTATAAAAAACATATGCAATATTTTTTTTGAATTTGAGGTTTCTTATGACTTTAAAATGAATTTTTAAGAATTTTTTTCTGCAAATATATAGAAGTCAAATGGACAATAATATAGTGTTATTAAATGGCTGTTTCTGTATTGGCACTGGTATAGATTCAAGGTTTGCTGTAATGGCCTCGAGACCCGTAGGCAGTGCCAATACAGAAACAGCCAGTTCATAACACTTTTATTAAATGATTATAAGAGAATTAAAAACCGGAAGTGAACGTCCCGTATTAGCCCATGAGCCAATACAGCTTTTTTCCCGCTTTTTTCTGTATTTGCCCTGTTTTTTCCGTTTGAAAACATTAAGACATTACAAAACATTGCACATCATTTAACCTGTTTATTTTATGACTTTAATTTAAAAAATATTATACAAATGTTTTTATGCATAACAATACTTCAAGAGTAAAGTAATGGCGTAAGAAAATTGAAAACCGGAAGTGAACGTCCTGTATTAGCCCTAGGGCTAATACGACTTTTCCCCCGCTTTTTTCTGTATTGGCCCTGTTTTTTCCGTATTGGCCCTGTTCGAAGAGCAATATTAACTCTTGATTTATATCGACAGTGGAACGTTTTTAGTATTGCACATGCTGATTTATCCGTATTAGGGCTTATTTGCTCATATCATTTAATAATCCTAAATTTAACACTATAACATGCTTTTACGAACAAAGAGAGGTAACTCTGATCATGCTGCCGTTCTTTGTATATATAAAAAAATCTTGCATATGCAATTTTATAAAACAATTTTGAAGGTTAAAAAAGTACTGCTCATTGTATGATTTAGGAAGAATTGGGTAGAACACCATAATTTATTTTATTAAAGTAGAATGATTGGTATCTATCATCGTATAATGTGTGGTAAAAGAGAAAACAATTCATATACACTGTATTCTATATTGTATCAGCTTAGTAAAAGGGGTTTCTATCACTCTAAATGGTTGTTAGAAATTAAATATACTTTATAAGAATGTGGATTAAATTTGATATGGGATGATCAAACAATTGCTAAATCTGATAATATTTGTATGAATCTTAAAAAAATGTTTGAGTGATAAATTTATGATGAACTGGAGTAAAAATGGTAAGATATTCTGCAAATTATCTTAGTTACAGAATATACAAATCAAATTTTTGTTTTGAGAAACATTTATCGGTGTTACCATCTGATCTAATAATGTATTTATGTAAATACCGTTGCCTTCGTAATAATTTGCCCTTTGAAACTGACAGATTTTTAAAATATTGATAGAACTGAAAAATATTGTAATCCATTAACGCTTATGAACTTACAGATGACTTTCATTGCTTATTCAAATGTACCTTTTTCAACAATGTAAGAGCTAAATGTTTACCTTTAAATATATGTAATAACCCAAATGTTGTAAAATTTAAAGAGCTAATAAATACATCAGATTTATTTACACTTACTGGAATAGACTTTTTTTGCAAAAGTGTTATCAAAACTTTTTAATACATGTGGTTAATCATGTTACTATAATTTGTACTTCCTGTCACATATCAGTATTAGTTATATATACTATTATGCACCTTTATTTACCATTTTGTTCTAATGTAAATATGTTAACACTTTTATTGTTTGTTAAAAATTGTTTTACTAACATAACCAATGTGGGGGCTTTAGTGAAATAAAATGTCTTATGTCTTAGTATGTCTCATTTCTAACATTTTCAAAGTAATACATGTTTAGATACTTTTGTTATATTTTCATATTATTAAGCACAACCGATATATTGAAACATAAAAGAATAAACATGATTTTGATATTTATCTATACAATTGTTGTACATAAACAACGGTGCTTCATAATCCATTAAAGGCTAGTTGGTATTATATAGTATACATGTATTTTGCCTATAGTCGATACACATGTATATAAATATATATACACACAAATTTAGAATTGTAATACAACGTATTATATTTGCATGTAGATGTACATAATTGTACTTAAAGTTTAAAAATTGATTATGTAAATTGGTATACACTTTTGATTAAATAATTCCACAGAGTCAGACTAAGACTGTCTATAGATAAAGGCAACAGTAGTATATCGCTGTTCAAAACTCGTAAATCGATGGGGAAAAACCAAAATCGGGGTAACACACTAAAACTGAGGTAAACGAATTAAATATAAGAGGAGAAGAACGACACAATATAAAAATGTAACACACACAGAAACGAACTAAGCATTAAACAAAATCCGATGAGAATAACAAATATAACATCAAAACCAAATACATGAATTTTGGATAGAAAAGTACCGTAATTTAGTTGTTTTTTTTCTGTTTCATTTTGTTTAGATTTGTTTCATAGGCATTCATGCCACATTGTTTTATATATTTATAGACAGAACCTATTTAGCTTACTATACGGTATGGGTTTAGTTCAGTGACCTAAAGGTCTAACTATAGTTTAACAATAACTGTCGAAATCAGAGTTTGAGTAAGAGTTAAACTACAAATTATACAGGTTAGCTATAGGCGTAGTCTCAAAATACTTTGCTCAATCTTTGCCATTTTTCAAGATAATAAGTATTCAAACTTTTCAGTCCACGGTAGCCCTTTAAATATTTTTTAACAAATCCATTGAGTGATCTATGTCAGTATTCCTTCAAAACAAGTCGGAACGTAATATTAAAGTTGCGCAGCAAATAATACAATAAAAATAGAAAAGGCAGAATGAACCAAAAGATGGGCGGCATAGTGTGTTTGAGGAACGTTTATAAATATGATAATAACAAATATTTTATTTGATATTATACACTCAAAGCAAACATTGTTTTATGTTTTGAACTAGCATTAGGTTTTCTGGATGATTGTTTAACTTATCGCTTTTCTTTCTTTCATTAAACAAGAACCACCTTTAAGTTTCACAATTGCACAATACACAATACAACACTCATGCTGTGTAGGATATGCCATATCAGGTTAAGTGCATTTCATTTGCTTTTCTTTCTTTTTAATATAAAATAAATTATTGAAGATATTTGTTTTCAGTTTTTGTTTTACTTAATGTATACAAATCGACATCATTGAACAAAAAAAAAACACAATCTCATCACTTTTAAATGAATCTTAATCAACACCAGACCATAGTTTTTAAACATATTGATAACCTGTTTTTTTTTAGCAATTTCAAACCTGTTTTGTAATATATCTTTTATGTTTATTGCGAACGAATTACGATAACAGTTTATAACACTTAAGCAACACGACGGGTGCCACATGTGGAGCAGGATCTGCTTACCCTTCCGGAGCACCTGAGATCACCCCTAGTTTTTGGTGGGTTCGTGTTGTTTATTCTTTAGTTTTCTATGTTGTGTCGTGTGTACTATTGTTTTTCTGTTTGTCTTTTTTATTTTTAGCCATGGCGTTGTCAGTTTGTTTTAGATTTATGAGTTTGACTGTCCCTTTGGTATCTTTCGTCCCTCTTTTATATTTTCTTTTGTATCGGTTCCTTTTTTACTTGCAGTCTATACAATTTCAAGATCACCATTAATAATATATTGATATATGTAGGAGCATTATGCTTATTATCTGCACTGCTGGTCGTAGCATTGTTTGCGGAAATATGCAGCTTTCGCTATGTCATCGATCGTCTGCTTTAATATATCCATTGCCAAGTCCGAAACTCTTCCAGAGCACATGAGATTATCCGCAGTTTTTGTTGAAGTTCGTGTTGCTTAGTCTTAAATTTTCTATGGTGTGTCTTGTGTACTATTATTTGTCTCTTTGTAGTCTTTATATTTGTAGCCATTGCGATGTGCGTTAATTTTCCATTTATGAGTTTAAAAACTACCTATTCTCAGAGTAATAATGTTTATACGTTATTTGAGCTATTATGAAGACTCTCTTTGTTTTACGGTAATATCATTAGGCCATTTGCAAATGATTTTCTTTGTCAGAATTATACATTCTTCTGTGTTCATAATATTTGCCTTCTAGGTACTGTTACTTCAAATCTTACAAAAAGATATGCAAAAGGTTTCATCAATAAAGGTAGTATACCGCTGTTGAAAACTCGTAAATCCATGGACAAAAAACAAAATCGAAGTAACAAACTAAAACTGAAGGAAACGCATTAAATAAAAGAGGAGAACAACGACACAACATTAAAATGTAACACACACAGAAACGGACTAAGCATTAGACAAAATCCGATGAGATTAACACATATAACATCAAAACCAAATACATGAATTAGGGATAGAAAAGTACCGTGACACGTCTTATAGTAATGTGAATTCACACTCAAATATAAAAGAAAACAAACGACACAACGGAAACACAACGTTAAAATGTAACACATATTCCAGACTTGGTACGGGACATTTTGAAACAAAAAAATATGTAGGGTTGAACCTGGTTTTGTGGCATGCCAAACCTCGCACTTTAATGGCAATGTTAAATATAACATTAAAATGACATCATAAAATTACAGGACTACAATACAAATAAAAAGGAAAACATACTAGACAAAGAAACACATGAACAATAGCTAACAAAAGGCATCGGGTTAAAAATTCAATACGACAGAAACGCGCCTAGTCCACACAAGTTTCACCAGTGACGCCCAGATATAAAAGTTCGAAAGTAAAAAAAAAAGTACAAAGTTGTACAGCACTGAGGATCAAAAGTTCAAAAAGTTTGTGCCAAATACGGCTTGGGTTTTTTGCTTGGGATAACAACATCCTTACTAATTTGAACAATTTATGTTATTGCAAACAGTAAATTTTATCAAATGAATATAAAAGATATACATGGTAAAACTGAAGTATTAACTTATTACAGAAAACAAAACCCGGATACATTACGAAGACCAACACAAACAATAGACACACCCTACATAGTCAAGACCTCAACGCAAAAAGGGAAAAAAAGTGACGTCAAATAAGAAGTGGTGAAAAGGCACAAAAATTACGTCATATTTGAAATTCTGAAACAGCACAAAAATGACGTCAGAGTTCAATGACTAAATCTATATCTCAAAAGTAAGATAGAATTAGGATTGATTTAAGATTATATTTGAACTAAATACTGATATTACATTTAATAACAATGCACATTGCAATACTTATTAATAGCGAACAGAGGTAGCAATTAACTATATTATATAGCTATGTCCGGTTTGTTTTGAATCTAACTTCAAACGTAAAACATCATACAGATTACGTTGAACAAAATCAAATCTAATAAATGAAGGCGGTGATTAATTTTCTTTACCATAACACATGAATATAATAGAAAAGACGTCAACACATTTGACAAAATCCGATGAGAATTACAAATATAACATCAAACTAAATACATTAATTTGGGATAGATAAGTACTGTAACACGTCTAATAGTAATGCAAATTCACACTCAGCAAAACAGTCACAATCGGGAATAAGTCACGTTCGGTAATTAAAAGATTAGAGGACGTAATGACAAACCACAATCTACCATGTGGTAAAAATGCCCTTAGCTAGTTTGGTCAAAGACACATCGTATGGATCAACCAATTCGTGATGGTGTCCCTTAATTTTACGGAGTGTCAATTTTAATCTGTCCTTCTCATAACTTTGTTGGAGCAGTTTCTGTGTAAGGAGCACACTCTTTAAAGTTTGAACAAGCACAAGAAAAACGCATCAATTGTGATATGTAAACACCATACGAAGGGCAGAGGGTATGTTACTGCTGAGAAATCGGAAATTGATAATTGGGAAGTTGAAATCGTCCCGTTTATAATAGATTTTCGTGCGAAGTCGTCCATCTGCGTCAATATTGAGGAAAAGATCAAATATGAAGCAGTCCTTCTAGTATCAGTAGTATCCTTAATTTCAACTTAGCTGGGATATATGAGATGTAAGTATTGGCTGAAATATGGGTTATTCAATGATAGAACATCATCAATAAATCGGAAAGTAAAATTAAAGAATTTCGAAAGGTGCTTTTTCTTTTTGTCGTTTAGAAGGTTCTGAATGAATTCTGCTTCATATTGATGTTGATACCAAAAGAAAGAAGGACAGATTGATGATTTTGTACATTTGATTTTTGGGACATTGCAAATAATGTTTTTTTTTTACATATGAAGACAATATTATTGGAGGCTTTAGCTGCTGGAACAACGACATATTTGTCATCCAAAGAGGATAAAGCATCCATAACATCCGGATTCTTGAAAGGGTTAGTAACTCTTGTACTCATATTACATCGTTGTTTTTGTATGCGCCTCTGAATGCATGATCGAATAGCTTTGATCCATTCAGATAAAGTGTTCAGTTCTGGTTCGTCTTGTTCGCGCTTTACCCATTTTCATGCATAGTCCTCAACTGCATCCATCAGTAACTTCAAATTCTTTTTCCAGTTGATGGGCTGGGGGATTCTATATTTTGGTCCCTTGGCTAACAGCTCTCTTAGTTGTTCATTGGTAACGATGCCAAAGTCACCAGTAATAACACTGACAAGCTGGACTTTAATTGTATTGTGACGATGCAAATGAGCGATCCAGAGGCTTGGATTTCGTATCTTTGAATTTAAACGCCTCTAAAACTCTCTTGTGGTTGAAAATCTTGGATGCAATAGACTTTGTGTAAGTATAAGAAATAACAGGTGTAGCTTTTTTGTTTTGAAGTAATCAGGTATGGTTTTTTGTAGTTTTTGATGAAATATTTTATTTTCAGCATCTAAATCGATCCTTATTGGCAAATTTTACCTTTAAAAAATAATGTTTTTCCTCATTATTTGATGTAGTCGATACAGGTTTGAATAGTCTTTGGTTAGCAATGTCCAGATTATTGCAACTAATCTATACAAAACAGAACGAGAATCAGTAACGGAAGTATTTTGGGCTTCTTGAAATAGTAAAGAAAGTTTTGACAATGGAATGGAGTATAAGTTAGTTCTGATATCATGAATTCCTAAAGGTTTTTGAACAGACGTTAACAGACTATCAATTGTCACGGTGTGTACAGCATGTGATATATATTTTCTGTGACCATGACTTCTATTTCGTCGAGCCAAAGTATTAAACAATTGTAATGTATTGACGGTACTACACCTGGGACTGGACAAAATACCTACACCATCAATTTTGTCATTGCAACCTATAGCATGCATAGGGAATGGCTGTCCCAACTCTCTTATCCAAAAGTCTTCTCTTTGTAAACGATATGGTGTACTCACAATGGGGTCATTTGTTGGATGATATATTTTCTCTATAATCCGGACTTTCATTAAAACAATAGATGGTCAGGCTGATTGAAATGTTTATAGAGAAATTTGTTGTTATTAGGATCATTTACATTAGACCGATGCTCATTCATTCTAAAATTGAGTCTTTGTCGAGTTTCCCCGACGTAGATCAATCCACAAAGAGTACATTCAATACCGTACACAATATTAGAAGCGGTGCAATTCAAATCCTCATAACTATGTGTATTGTAAATTTTGGTGGTTAAATTACTTTGAAAGTAGGTATCAGTTATTAGTATATCACAGGTTTTACAATTTTTAAGGTTACATTTGGAAATAGAGCAATATTGATGGTTGTCATTTAAATCTAAAATATCTGAAAGTTGAACAGTACAGGACCGAACATATTCAAACTTGTCTGAATTTTTATAGTACAGTGATGATTCAGAAGACTGCACATGTGTCATTTTCATAACATCATTTAAGATGATCCTGGGGACACCTGATAAAATCGGTGTTGTTGTGTCCTTGACATTAGCCGATTGACACTTTTTTTCCTGGGCGGCGTGTCATCCAGTATAATATTTTTTGTTCTACTAGTTTTCATGCTGTTAGGCGACCGGACTGGTAGAATCCTCGGAGACAGATTGTCCACCAGCAGAGATTCCGGTCCGGTGGTGATAAATAAAGACAACAGTAGAATACCGCTGTTCAAAACTCGTAAATCTATGGACAAAAAAACAAAATCGGGGTAACAAACTAAATTTGAGGGAAACGCATTAAATATAAGAGGAGAACAACGACACAACATTAAAATGTAACACACACATAAACGGACTAAGCATTAGACAAAATCCGATGAGAATAACAAATATAACATCAAAACCAAATACCAAATAGAAAAGTACCGTAACACGTCTTATAGTAATGTGAATTCACACTCAAGTATAAGAGAAAACAAACGACACAACGGAAATACAACGTTAAAATGTAACACACACAGAAACGAACTATAATATAACAATGGCCATATTCCTGACTTGGTACAGGACATTTTTGAAGAAACAAATGGTGGGTTGAACCTGGTTTTGTGGCATGCCAAACCTCGCACTTTAATGGCAATGTTAAATATAACATTAAAATGACAACATAATATTACATTACTACATTACAAATAAACATATTAGACAAAGAAACTTATGAATAATAGCTAACAAAAGGCATCAGGTTTAAAATTCAATACGCCAGAAACTCGCCTCGTCCACACAAGACTCACCAGTGACGCCCAGATAAAAAAGTTCGAAAGTAAAAAATATGTTTAGAGCCTTACCTATAGTACACTACAAATGTTAGTTTTTATAATACGATGAATTAAAAAAAATAGAGAATGGAAATGGGGAATATGTCAAAGAGACAACAGCTCAATTAAAGAGCAGATAGCAGCCGAATGACGTCCTTTTGCATTATACAGTCAAACGTGTTATAAGAATTGTCTGTGAGGAATATTGGCGAAGTTTGACTTTTAATAATCCAATACCACTGTACATGCTATGGCGTTTCTAATATCTTTATATTGAAAAAAAAAATAATAAAACCTTCTTGATCTCGTCGAATTAAGATGATTCTTTCTCTTTCTCTTGATGTCTCAGAAACAATGTGGGGTGTTTCAATTTGAAATTATCTGGGAGAACTTTTCTCACAGACAATTTCTATATAATTTGTTCCATCTCTATAAAATAAGTTCCACACTTTACCTGATGAAATAATTACTGGGTTGGTGAAATATGTTCCGGATTTATGAGATTTATTCCTTACCTGGTGAAATAATTTCTGGGTTTGTGAGATTTGTTCATAACCTGATAAAATAAGTTATTTATCTGTGGAATATGCTTCACTGGTTAAACAAGTTCTCTTATATCCTGAACATTTGTCATCAGTCATTTTAAAGTTATCATTCAAGTACATTATAAAAATAAGTATTATATTAATTACAATAAATAAAAAGCATAAATTATCAAATTTGTATCCTCTGGAGTATAGCAATGTTTAATTATATAATCGTAAAAGATATGAAAATGACACTTTTGAGTCCGAAAAGAGTAGAATAAGATTCTTTTTATCTTCATTCTATTATTACAGTCATGCCTGCAATTGCAAATGTATCCCATGCAAGCACACCCAGTACAGCATTAAGCTTGCATTATGGTTCAAGTGTAACAAGGAGCATTATAATTTAAGTGTAACAAGAAAATATATTTTTTTATTTTGTGTGAATTTATTCATTGATTTTTATGAAATAAGTGCATATTCGTTTAAAACAAATATCACAGAAACTTATTTAACTTTTAAATTTTTTTAATACCAATTGGAAGCAAATTCATAGCTATGATTTTTGTTCCGGAACTGCACTTAAACTCCGCCATATCAATCTTTAACTGCACAAAAATATACAAAAGATGTAATTTTAAGAATACAATATGACATTTTGAGAAGCGTTTTTGTTACAAAATTGAATAGCTATATATTTGACGAAGAAGGAATGAGGAGTTTGTATTTCAATTTGAAAATATCATAAATACTAACGTCATCATTTGTTGCAAGTCCATTTATCACATAAATCTACAATACAAATTCCTCGCATCTTCGAAAATTCCACATCAGAATTGATTGCACTAATAGTGATAATTCATCGCATCTATAGTTAAAATGGATCGCTTTCAATAATCGATATGCTATATTATGCTGCTTTTATAACACGTATTTGCAGTTAAATGCTGTATTTTGTACATTAAAAAGACATATCACAATGAAAATATGTTGAAAAAAACCTTCAAATCAATTACACTTTTTATTTTGGTATTTTCATAACGTTAACAAATACAGATTTCCCATGATCCTTTATTCTACAATAGACATACTCGCATATGATAGTGAAAATGAACTAGCTGGATTCGCACTTTATATACACTGATCTATGTAAGATACATAACACTCATCTCTTTAAGATACCTATGGAACGACACATATGACTTATGTGGAACTCTGATATAACGTTATGTTGTTTTATTATTACATTTTGGTTTAAACATTACCTGTTGTGTATGTGACTTAGGCCGTGTTCACACCATACGCCGTGTACAGTAAACATGTTTACATTTGGTTTAATGTAATGTACACTAGTTTCACATTAAATTTGTTCACATCTATAAACCGTGTTTAGCTACCTGTACATAAGATTTGGTCACATCAGTAGTTTAAAGATGTCTCGATTACGCATTAAAAACTGAGGCTTACAGACGAAGAAAAAGAATTGCAATGTAAAGGATCACTACATTTCTATCTTTTCTGTTTGTTTCAAATGGTATTTTTTTCTCCAAGGAGTATTTGTCAAAAGGATATGGTAATTTTTTTTAATTTCTAACGGTATTTTAACGGATCTGAGGTACTACACAAACAAAGAATTAACGTCACCCTTTTCAGTAATGTATTTATGAGTGAATCGTTGTTTGAGTAAAGACCAGTGGCAAATATTTCTGTCAGTGTGTACGTCCAGTTGAAGACCTTTTTAAATGAATTATGTGTTCGGCAATGTTGATGGATGAGTCTTGTCTGTCTCGATAAAAGGTTAATAAGGCTACGTAAAGTGTTTTTATAACAAAGAAATATATCAAGTTTAGACAAATTTTTCTGTAAGAACTTTATAAATAAGTGTTATAAGTATCAAATTTTTATAAAAATCGTTTCTTTTTTAAATATACATGGGAAAATTAAAGTTCTGAATGCCTAGTTTTGTGTACACTTAACCTACACAAAGCCTACATCGACTATCGACTGCATGTAGACAAAACATGATTTAAACTACATGTAAACATTGAGTTTTATCAATGGGAACGTAATTGTGTTTAGTTTTTGTGTGAGTTACAATAACACTGTTACACAACACCGAGTTTAGGTCAATGTGAACACGGCCTTAGATACATTACATTCATTTACATGTATGTTATAGTGCCTAACAAGATTTTGTGAGGTAGACGAAATTGACTTTAAAACGATCGTATTGACTTTTGATGTGCAGAAATAGGCAGATCGGACATATTTTGACTTTAGTTACTTACTTCTTAAGTTTGGGATTAATTGTAATCAACATATTCCAATGAGACTGAAAAATGCTTTTTTTTATTATGATAAATAATAATTTTACCTGCCGTAGTCGTGCGTAAAATATATTTCGGTATTTCTCTTACGAAAATGACTTGTTTAATGGAACAAAACGTATTATTTGTAAACTTTCTCTTTACTCTTCACAATAGGCTTTTAAAAAATAACCTTTCCAACTGTATATTCCGAAAATTTTGTAAATATCGAATAAGTGGCAATTCTTACCTTTCATACCTTAACTTTCATTGATAAAACATAATATTGATTCGTCCAGTGTCCAGTTTGAAGGTCATTTTAGTTACCGGTCACATTCATGCACGTTCTAATTAATCAATAGTCATGTATGAAAAGCATAAACAAGTTTGAAGGTAAACTAATAACAACTTAATCCAATCAAATTGCCTACGATTCAATAACAATGACCAGTCCACATCATAAAAATGTATAGGGGTAAACTGGGTAGGAAGAAAATGTCAGATATATTAAGTTCATTATTTTGCAATAACGAGTAAAAATTTGTTAACCAATAGATTTGTTATAATTTCATAATCATGTCGTTATGTATTGGTATAGTTTTTGGATCTTTCATTAGCGTATTTAAGGCTGTAGAAAGTTTGGCCTTCAAAAGTCAACATAATCATTGACTTTATAAAGAAAATTCGCCTTTTTAAAACATTGAATGTTTCACAAATAATACGCGACAACAAAGCAAATCATTTCTTAAAACACTGCAAAAAAAATAATTCTGATTGATGCAGTGGTATTGTCATAAATTGCACTGGAGTGAACAGTGGTACATCAAACGTCGAATTCCCTCACACAATGTTATCACACACTATCACGGCTGGTAATCTACATACGCAGAACATTTGGTTCTGCAATGAAAACCGTGAGAGGATTTTCCGGTTGTGCTTGAGTGCAGTAATTGTCACCGCTTCAAAAGGTATCTACATTTCTAAATCTCAATTTTCTTATTCGACTGATCAAAATATTGAAAATCAGAGAATGCTATGCTGTGGTGAATACTTTAACGAAGAAATACATGTATCATTTACTGTTGTACGTAGAGTTGAACTCTTACAAAATCAGTTGCCCCACGAGAAATTGCCTAAAAAAGTGACATTTCAATTTTAAAATGGTTCTATTTACAGACCTACAAGTTCAAATTTAGTTTTTTTTTAGGGCAATGGGTATGAATGTTGTTTTTGGCGGCGTGTACGCTGTCCGGTGTTGATAGACGTCTTAATAATTCCAAAAACTACATTTTTTCATTAAATCATGCGTGAGGGGATCGGTTCTGATTGAGGACATCGTGAATGCGTGAGGGGAAATACAGAAATTTTTAGTAATCTTTGGCTTTGTGACTTTTGTTGACTCAATAAATGTGATCAATGCTGATTAAAAATCATCACAGATTTGTCCTTATACTTTAACAGATGTAAACTGATCACTGATTCAATGAAATCAAACTATTTAAAATTGTTTGCTCAAATTCAGAAAATGCCATTATTCAAAGGTAAAAGGAAAAGAGGACTAAAATTGACTCTCTACAAAAAGCCATGGAGATAAAAGTTATCCCCGCCCTCGAAGCGAACTAAACCCTGTGGGAGTAGTCCTGTCGTCAAATATACGTCACAGAGGTAAACCACATATATTAAAGAAAAGTATATCGCCGATCAAAACTTCAACACCTATATATATTAGACGTAATCTGTTCACCCAAAATCACGAAATTTTTGAAACAAAAAGGGCAGAAATACAGAATTTATTATTCACGAACATCGATGTAAGCCAAGATAATCTCGAGGAAGACCATAATTTGATTTTTTTTTCATTAATGGACGTTTTCCTTTAAAACAACATTGCATTCGACCTGTTTTTGGACATTGTTGAGTGGTTTGAAAAGGATGAATCAAGACGAATGAGATACTCCCCAACATCTCTGCAGTATTTTTGGTTATCGTTGACAACAATTTTTTGTTTTTATTCTTCGTGAAACATATTATTAAACCCTAGGTTCCAACAATTTATTTCAATATCAATCTCAGTGATTTTTTTAGCACACTTTATGTGTTTTTTCATGAACAATGTAGTCTTATTTAGGTAAGTTTCAACGACTCATAGCTTGAATATAAATATATGATTTGTACTTCCCCTCACGCATTCACGATGTCCTCAATCAGAACCGATCCCCTCACGCAATACTTAATGAAAAAATGTAGTTTTTGGAATAATTAAGACGTCTGACAATCCCGGACAGCGTACACGCCGCCAAAAACAACATTCATACCCATTGCCCTAAAAAAAACTAAATTTGAACTTGTAGGTCTGTTAATAGAACCATTTTAAAATTGAAATGTCACTTTTTTAGGCAATTTCTCGTGAGGCAACTGTTTTTGTAAGAGTTCAACTCTACGTACAACAGTAAATGATATATGCTTTTCTTCGTTAAAGTATTCACCACAGCATAGCATTCTCTGATTTTCAATATTTTGATCAGTTGAATAAGAAAATTGAGATTTAGAAATGTAGATACCTTTTGAAGCGGTGACAATTACTCCACTCAAGCACAACCGGAAAATCCTCTCACGGTTTTCATTGCAGAACCAAATGTTCTGCGTGTGTAGATTACCAGCCGTGACTATAGTACCTTATAATCACATTATGTTAGGTAGTTATCATTCACCTTTATGAGGCACAACTTTTATTTCTGGTAAAACTATTTTATTCAATAATAAATAAGACTGAGATTTTGTAAACAATTCTAGTTATTACATAACTTATATTTGGTAGTAAACAAGAACGTCAATATCAAACAATTGATACATAATGGAAAACATGACCAATCAAAATATAAACAATAGTATAATAATAGTATTACATCACTTAAATGGAATCAATTTTGAAATGTAAAGATTCAACCTTGGGGAATTCCTTTGTTTGACAAAACATATATCTTCTTTATTAAAAGTTGTTATGGGTTAAAATTACGAATAAACTTACATGAGTTTAATAAAAATTTTCCATTTATAAATCAATTGTACGTGACATTGTATACGTACCAATTTAAATGTTATTGCATGACTAGTAGCACATTTATATAGTTTAACTATTAGATATCATTGCTTGTTTGTTGATAACTTGGATTTTATGTTTTTGTACTTTGAAGTGCCTGTTTTCCGACAAATTCCATTTTTTGTCGTGGTTAATTTTTTTTTTGTTCAGAATACCATGCCCTATGTTAATAAGTTGAACTAATTTACGATGGTGTGTTCAACTGTTGCTAACATTTGATAGATATATATACTCAACCAATTACGGGGTCTCAATTGGGAGGTAGAGTTTGGTCTGATCGTGAATCCAGCTTAATTGTTTATCAGATTTCAGTACCTCGTAATATTAGCTTGAAATTTCAAGTGTGTCGCTCGAATTCGTTGATACCAAACGTCCTTTTTAGTACCATCAAGAAACAGTACAATACAGCAAGAACAGATAATCCTTTAAATGGTGACATCATACAAAGAAGAATCATGTGGAACATCCATATCCAAGTACCCAAATTAGTAAAACGACTGACATAACAGCAAACAGCCGATCGGTGTTAGAATCATTCAGTACTCAGTAGGTGGTAAATGTTGCCAACTAAAAAGAAAATCCATTACAAAAATGAAAAGAAGCGAACTGACATTGCCCTTAAGACAGTAACACCTAGTAGTCCTTAAATTGAGAGCTGCCTTTCAGACAGAAAACAGAGACTCCAGGAAAACAACATGACACCACTTGAGTACGCAGCTTCACATCTTCTTTAAATTGAATAGTGAATAACTTTTGTTACAAGCTTAGTAAAATTTATCCCAGTCTATGTCTGTGTCTATTTTTAATAATTAACTTACAAAAGTTAGTAGTTATCAAATATTTTTTTTACCAGTGCTATAGTCAAGATAAACGAGAAAAGAATCTATTCAAATTATAATAAAACATGTTGATGATATATTGTTTATTATAAATGAGAAATATTTTTTATAACTTCTGACTTATATATATATATGTTAGCGACAATAAGTGAAATTAGGCATTAAGCTTAAATCATGGGCAATAAGCTAGGCAGTAAGTCTATTGCCTAAATGATGTTAGGCATTCAGTCTTAAATCCGATGATGTAAGCTTAAATCCTGAAAAATGTATGCAGGCATTAAGCGTAATGCCTAAAATATAAATGCTAGAAAATAAAAGACATTCATTCATTTAAATAATAATATATATTTGTTACATAATAATATTTTGAGAACTAGGCCTGTTTATCGAAATTGTTTTAAGATCGGTTCTATAATAGTTATCAAAGGTACCAGGATTATAATTTTGTACGCCAGACGCGCGTTTCGTCTACATAAGACTCATCAGTGACGCTCATATCAAAATATTTATAAAGTCAAACAAGTACAAAGTTGAAGAGCATTGAGGAATATATTATATATATATATATTATAATATAATATATAAATTATTCTTAGGACAGAAATTATGAACAAAAATATTACCGACTTACGACATGTCTCAGGATGCACATCGAAGCTATATGAGGATTATCTGAGCTAGGATGTCCTAACCGCTGTCCTAAGTATTGGCGTAAAAGAAAGTAGCAAATGAAAAAATTTAAATATTGTATCAAATTTAACCAACAACTTTCATTTAAAAACCAATTAATTATTAGAAAATAATTGTTAGTTTAAATTCAAAGTTAATAAATAATTTTGATATTATAATTGTACATTGAAAAATAATATAAAATCGGTAAAATCATTATATGCTGTGAGGGAGCTGAATTCCAAGTGTCACGGTTTCATACTTAATGAAAATTCAAAGCCAATTTTCGTGCATCTTTCATATAAATACTGACTCCTTATTTTTATTATTGCAAATAACATAGTTACGTTTAAATTTGAGCTAAAGCAAAGCGTCACAAAAGAAAAACACACAGTTAAAAACTGCACAGACTATTGAAATAAAAAAAGAGTTGTGAATCACACATGAATTCTGTCTCAATCGAAGTAGTATGTCGTGTTATTTCTAATAATAACCAGTCACATGAACAACCAGTTCATGTAAATCTCCTAGGAGTTCTTACATTATAGTTCTATCTTTAACTTAATTGTTTTATAAAGTGTTTGTAATGCTACTTGTGAGATTGTCGTATACATGTATCGCTAATTGTATGTTGAATTTTCGGTTTTCAGTGAACACAGGGTTTCAAAAATGCAACCATAAAGCATAAAGTTTGTTACCTTTCGTCATATCTGGACCATATAATATGTTTAAACATATTTATTTATAGTGGATTGGGAAACAAGTTTTGCAACTTATATTAATCCCTTTCCACTTTGCGGATGTGAGTGCTGCCTTGTAGCGGCATTAGCCTACTCTTTTTCGAAATCTACAAGGGTGTCTTTAATGTGCAAGAGATATGGCTCTCTCTTAACACGGGTCAGCCATTTATCGTCCCCTTCCGACGAACTATCATCGTTTCCTCAAGACCATACTCACCAATTGTGTCAAGGGAGAGCCGAAAATCAGTCCCTGTAATTTTCATCCCGGAACTCTGGAAATGGAGCAACCCGAACAGAGAGGCGAAAGATACTAATGGGACATTCAAACTGGTAAGTCGAAAATAAACTGACAATGGCATGACAAAAACAAGAAAGAGACCAAAAGACAATCGACAGTACACAAAACACAATATAGAAAACCAAAGACTGAGCAACACGAACCCCATCAAAATTCGGACGTGATCGCAGTGGCACCGGAATGCTAAGGAGGTCATAACTTCATTTACCAGTCATCACGTTTTTCTATATGTCCAGACGTAATAATTGTTTGATTTGAATGCAATTTTACAGAAAAAAAGAAATACTAGAAATGAAATATTTTAAAACCCCATGCCCCCGTAATACCCAAAAATTAAATAAGCAATTGATAATTTTGTGTTTTCAAAAGCGATTGTTTAAATTGACCTTCACATTAATGTAAACACACACCCACAAATGTGAACGCCAATTGTTTATGTATACTTCCATACATTAGGCCTGTTATATTAATAGAAAAGTTACTTGAAAGAATGACCAAGACCTAAGTTTAAGTTCAACTTAGCCTGAGAAAGTTTGAAACTTAGATTATCAAATATTTCTTAATTTATATTATAATTAATGCATATTTTTAAGGTTTTTCTTGAAGTATAACATCCCGAGGTAAATAATATGACAAGAAAAATCTAAAGGTATGCATTATCGGACTTATACATGTTATAAAGCATCAACAAATAAGATTTTCTGCGAAAATTTACAGTATTTCTATCCTAATTTAACCAACCACACTAATGTGGGATATTTTTGCTGATGTGTTCAGGTTTTAATACACCCTACGGCTCTATAATGTGTAATAAAACTCACTTATAATCTAGATATATAAAGTTTAGAAATCATTGTCCAGTTTCAAAAAAATACTTACTGTTACTCATGAAGCAAGACACAAATGAATTGTTACGGTGTATGAAAATACAAGTCATTTGTAAGTAATTAACTATATCAACTTTGTTTATGAACATGGATGCTAAAGTATGTTTATACTTGTTTGATTATTTTTATGACATTTTCATCGCAGAAAAGCAGATCATCATGTAGCCTCTGGCTGTTTGTAATCCTCTTCAAATAAATAAAAATTAAATTAAAAGCAGATTGTTTTTTCAACAATTTTTTAAACGATCAATTCAGAATAATTACTTTCTCTCTTTTTCGGGGAAATCTATAGAAATGAGATTATTTATCCATTTGACCATTAGATAGAGTAAAAGGTTTATACAAATGAATAAAAAAAAACAGAACTTGCACGAAGAGAGCACGAAATCCTGATGCACGTACATGTAACACAAAAAACGAATATCCATAGGTCAAAGTAAATTTTTAAATATAATGTGAATACATAAGAATTTCCCAATGTTACTCACGAATGTGTTAAACCTGGGTTTTTTGCGAAAAGTTTTGCATTATCAAATTCTTCTTACATAGTATCCCTCTATTATACATACATTAACTAAACTTACATATTATTTGTTTTGATAGTAAAAATGTGTGCCAACGTCAATTTTACGTATGTTTAGTCCAATAAACGGAGGACAGGATTGTTTCTGCCTGACACCTGCGAAATTGGAAAATAAAAAAGTGAACCCTCAATTGGCAACAACACACGATATCTACCAACGAATTTAATGATTAAGTAAATTAAAGTTTGCATTTTGATCGGGAAAATAATGACCTTATGTAGGTAACTATTTTATGCTTTGAAGAAAATTTTAATGAAACCTTGGTATCGTCCGGGTTGATACTTCGAATGAATGACCTGTCGTTTTGCGAGAAAACAACTGAATGTAGGTATATTAAAGAAAGAGCGGCTAAAGATAACAGAGGGTCAGTCAAACTCATAGATCGAAAATAAACTGACAACGCCATGGCTAAAAAGGAAAAAGACAAACAGACAAATAATAGTACACAAGACACAACATAGAAAACAACACGAACCCCACCAAAACTTGAGATGATACCAGGTGCTCTGGAAGGGTAAGCAGATCCTACTCCACATGTGACACCCGTCGTGTTACTCATGTTATTACAAATCCGGTAAACAGTCTTATTCGATAGGTCACATTCGTGA
>CM034360.1:85872660-85922680 GCA_019925275.1 Mytilus edulis | reverse complement strand
AATTAAGGTTCCCATGAATATGGATTCAATGAGATCGATATATGAATTATTCATAATCAATATTTTGTTAGCTTATTTTGACAAAATTGAATCATACTAGCTGCTAAAAGCGAATTATTTTTTCACTATTTGCATTTCATTAATGATTGCGCAAAAACAATAATGTATTAGATTTTTCATATATCTCGTAGCTAGTGCCCTTTAACTAGGTTCTTTTAATTTCATTTTACAGAACAATAATTCTAAGTTTTATCGTAAATTCTAACTTACTGAATGTATCCACCTATTAACTATTCCTGTTTTGTATTCTACAGGACCGTATGCACAAACCCATGTATGTAAAGTGATCTAAAGTGAAATTTGTTTTTAGGTTTTTGTCATAAGGTTTAACATTAGTATTTCAATAATGAGGAATACATTTTGTTTATATATACCTTTGTCTTTTAGACTGAACTTGTTTGAATCCAGATTCATATTCCTCACAACTGGAAATAAAAGCATATGCATACCCTATAAAGTACAGTCATGTTGACAATACATACAATGAAAAGTGGCACAGAAATTATTTTCGCTTTTTTGTTGCTGTTTTACTCCATGTTTATTCTTATCAATTTCTTAATGTATGGCTTATCAACAGTTTTTGAATATGAAAAAAATAATACCACTTGTGACAAACAACTGCACTTGATTAAAGTGGCGGTACGCATGCGTTGCATATATAATTGTCAGTTCCGCGTGGTATTAATAAATATGTCATAATGAGACTAGTTATACTATAATCGTAAGAAATGAGTTTTAGTCCGACCATGCACATTTCTGACACTAAGGATATCGTTAATATAATGCTGATATACTTCGTATTGCTCAGCACGAACCCTGTTCTGAACATAAAGATATACACTTGAAACTGTAATCAAACCCTATGTGTTACACTTTGTAAAACAGCTGTGTTTTATCAAACCATGCCTCTTTTGGGAAGATAAAATATTCATAGATATTTCGTTTTCCTTACACATTGGTTCCCAAATATCATCTCTATAATGCATCTGATAGAGACAGATATTACAATGTAGAAAGAGAAAATAGAATATGTACTATGTGCAATAACAATATTGTAGAAGATGAATACCATGTTATTCTAGAATGTTATAGATATAGTGATGTAAGAAAACGTTACATTAAGAAATATTATTGGCAATATCCATCCACTTTTAATCTTATACAGTTGTTATCAGTTTACAATGTGAAAGAACTTAATAATTAAGGTAAATTTTTGTTTAATATTGAAAAAATCGTAATATGTAGTTTTATTATTTATTTATCATATGAATTTTTTTTCATTCTTCTCCATACATGTATTGTGTATAATTATTGTATTTATATTTCACTGATGCATTCAAAAAAAATATTGTAAAAGCTGTATTGCTTCTGAATAAAGTATTATTATTAGAGATATAACTATGGAATGCTACCAGTATAACAAGATATTTTTGCCGTGAAAATGCAATGCTGAAGTAGGCACAAAATGAAGGAAGGTGTTGTAAAGAAATGTAGTAAAGGTTTAAAGTCTAACAAGCTCGGGGCATATACAAATTGAAAATGTGCTGCACAGCCTATGTATTGACCTTTAAATTCAATAGTTTTTCATATCAATTTTGCATGTAAGGATATAAATATTTAGGAAACTTCAAAGTTAAAGTGGTTCAGTTTTAGCCGCAATGGGAATTCCTATGAGAAATTACATTGACTATATTTACAGAAATATAAACTCAAAAAGTAAAAGAGAATACTGCAACTATAATACATCATCATTTTAATCCTTCCTGCCAAGATAAGACAATACAATATTTTAGTTACATCAGACACAAAGGTGTACAAGATGACTTAAATACAAATAACACTACGTATGTTAAGAAACATGACGGAGGGGTGTTCTTAGTCAGGTACCTGATTTTTAGTTGATTTTGTTCATAAGTGTTTCTCGTTTTACATATAGATAAGACCGTTGGTTTTACACTAGTCATTTAAAGCCCTTTATAGCTTGCGGTTCTGTGTGAGCCAATGCTCTGTGTTGAATACCTTACTTTTATCTTTAACATGTAAGCTGACATAATTTTACAAATTGTGACTTCGATGGAGAGTTTTCTCATTGGCACTCATACTACATCTTCTTATATCTATATAGAGCGTATTAACAACTGTCGTAAAAAATTAGTAAATAAAGGCAACAGTAGTATACCGCTGTTCAAACTCATAAATCAATAGACAAAAAACAAAATCGGGGTAACAAACTAAAACTGACGGAAACGCATAATTATAAGAGGAGAACAACGACACAACACTACAATGTAACTAACACACACAGAAACGCACCAAGCATCAGACAAAATCCCACGAGAATAACAAATATAACATCAAAACCAAATACATGAATTTGGGATAGACAAATACCGTGACACATCTTATCGCAATGTCAATTTACACTCAAAAATAAGAGAAAACAAACGACGCAACGTTAAATTGTAACACACATAGAAACGAACTATAATATAACAATGGCCATATTTCTGACTTGGTACAGGACATTTTTAAAGGAAAAAATGGTGGGTTCAACCTGGTTTTGTGGCATGCCAAACCGCGCACTTTAATGGCAATGTTAAATATAACATAGAAATGACAACATAATATTACAGGACTACAATACAAATAAATAGGAAAACGTATTAGACAAAGAAACACTGATTAATGAATAACAAAAAGCATCAGGTTTAAAATTTAATACGCCAAAAATGCGCCTCGTCCACACAAGACTCACCAGTGACGCCCCGATATAAAAGATCGAAAGCGAAAAAAAGTACAAAGTTGTACAGCACTGAAGATCAAAAGTTGAAAAAGGTTGTGTCAAATACGGCTAAGTTTGTATGCTTGGAATAAGAACATCCTAATTATTTAGAACAATTAATGCTATTGCAAACAGTAAATTTTATCAAATGAATATAACAGATATACATAATGAAACTGAAGTATTAACTCATTACATAAAACAAACACGAATACATAATGAATGACCAACACAGAATAGACACACCCGACTCAGTCCAGGCCTCAACGCAATAAATTATGAAAATGACGTCACATACGACGGTGAAAAGGCATTAAAAATTACGTCACATACGATGGTGAAAAGGCATTAAAAATTTGAACATATGAAATTTCTGAAACAGCAGAAAAACAAGAATGTGTCCTCAGTACACGAATGCCCCACTCGCACTATCATTTTCTATGTCCAGTGGACCGTGAAATTGGGGTAAAATCTCTAATTTGGCATTAAAATTAGAAAGATCATATCATAGGGAACATGTGTACCAAGTTTGAAGTCGATTGGACTTCAACTTCATCAAAAACTACCTTGACCAAAAACTTTAACCTGAAGCGGGACAGACGGACGAACGAACGAACGGACGGACGAACGAACGAACGAACGGACGGACGAACGAACGAACGAACGGACGCACAGACCATACAACATAATGCCCCTCTACTATCGTAGGTGGGGCATAATTACGTCACATATGAAAAACTATATCTCAAAAGTAAGTTAGAATTAGGATTGATTAAAGTTTAAATAGAACTAAATACTGAGATTGCATTTAAACACAATGCATATTGCAATACTGATTAATAGCAATTAACTATAATATATATATGTGCAGTTTGTTATGAATCCAACTTCAAACTTAAATTATCGTACAGATTATGTTGACCAAAATTAAATCTAATAAATGACGGCGGTGATTAATTTTTGTTTCCATAACACATAAATATAATAGAAAAGACGTCAACACATTTGACAAAATCCGATGAGAATTACAAATATAACATTAAACATTTAAACTAAATACATGAGTTTGGGATAGACAAGTACCGTAACATGTCTTATAGTAATGCGAATTCACACTCAGCAAAACAGTCACAATCGGGAATAAGTCACGTTTGGTAATTAAAAGATTAGACGACATAATGACAAACCACAATCTACCATGTGGTAAAAATGTCCTTAGCTAGTTTGGTTAAACACACATCGTATGGATCCACCAATTCGTGATGGTGTCCATAAAATTTACGGAGTGTCAATTTTAATCCCAGAAATAAATATTAGCACAACAGCTTGTTTGTAGATGATTATAGATATCTATATAATTATCCAAGACATATGCTGGTATGCCTATTTGACAAGTGTAGCTACAAGCCCACCTCCCAGTCCCTTAAGATAATATATTTTTTTGGAATATCTCCGTTTTGAAACTTTTAAAGAGCTAATACCAGATAGGCTATGTGATAACTTCAAACAATATTGTGTAAAATCTCTGAAAAAGTCACATGAATGTCATGGATGTATTGGAATTGAAAATTTGTCTTGAATAGAATAACATGTTTTATTTATATTTTAACAGACATTACCAGTTTAAAAAAATTAACACGTAAATGTAGTTTTGAATAAAACACATAATTACAACTATAAATTTTATACCTTCCCGTACATATTTTTGAAGTATATAGTTTGATTGACGTTTACGAATTGACCAAACCCTATACAGGTCACGAGGTTTTTTCAGAACAAATTTGTTTCAAAACCTTGTCCAAATGAACAGGTTTACTTGTTTGGCAGAAAGATATAATCCATATAAATCAACCTAACCACAGTAATTCATATTTTGCCTACATTACCAATCTGCAGAGCTGTACATCTCATACAATTTAGATTCGAACTTAATTTTAAAAATAAACACTTTATTCAGTAGTTAAACAAAAAATCCAAAATTTCAAGGATTTTACAAATTTACTGTAACAGACATAAAATATGAAATATCAAGCTACATTGTATCCTTCCTTCTGACATGTTGTAAATTCGTGCAAATAGTTGACGCAGTCACAACAGCCGTCGGATTAACATGCATAAATATGGATTTTAATTAGATATTTGCAAAGTGGCTGACTATATGACAATATAGAGATTTAATCCTTTATTACCATTTTTGTAGTTCGTCTTTAGCCGTCTTTAACTTCTTGTATTCGGCTACATATTGTCTTAATTTCTGTTTTATTTCGTTCTCAGGCTTTTTGAATAAATCTTCTAAACTAGAAAACAATCTGTGATTATTTTAACGTCACAAAAAATATCAATGCGTATGTGCAACGTAATTATACAATAAACATGTAAGTAAACCCCGATGAATTTTAGTTGAAAGTTAGAAATGTTTCAAAATTTCTAATTAAAACTTCAAATTAGTAGGTAAAGCCTTTTTTTAAATTACTTTGTATGTGTATATCAAGTCAAGAACCTCGAAAGCAGTTGTTTGAAGTTATGACATAACGTGTTTTTTCATGTCCGGTATTTAATATATCCAAGTGAACTTGAAGTTAAAGATACTACCGACACAGATAAATCTGCTTCAAATTTAGACCTTTTTCTCGAAATGACTACTAATGGTAGGTCAAATACCAAAATTTATGACAAACGCAATGATTTTAATTTTCCTATAGTCAACTTTCAATTTCTGTGTAGCAACATCCTAGTGGCACCAGCATATGGAGTATATGTGCCTCAATTGATACGTTACTCTAGAGCTAGCTCAAAGTATGTAGATTTTGTTGAACGAGGAATACTGCTTTCTCAAAGTTGCTAAGACAGGGCTATGAATCAATCAAATTAAGGTCATCACTCAAGAAATTTTACGGTCGCCATCATGAGCTGATTGGCCATTATGACAAAAGTGTGTCAGAAATCATATCTGATATTCTTTCCCAGTCATAATAACCTTCCATCTTTACCGAACTGAACAATGAAATAACACGACGGGTGCCGTATACGCTTACCCTTCCGGAGAACCTGATTTCACTCACAATTTTTAGTGGAGTTCGTGTTGTTTGTTATTTATTATTTATAACTGTTGATGTAGATGTCCTTTGGTTTTGTGTGTCTTTGTTTACTCCTTGGTTTTGATTGTTATTGTCTTGTTAGTTTTGACATATTTTTCATACTTAATATATAATACAAGTCTGTTAAAGAAAATATGTTGACCACAAACGTCTATGTGTCGTTTAATTGTTGTTTATTAATTTAAACAAAAATATTTGTTCATGGTGCATGTATTGATGTAAAACCAGAATCACTACTTAATTTTAGTAGCTGCTTCGGGATTCCTTACTACGGTATTTGTTCGAGAATCGAGCTTTAGTTATGATAAATACATGTTCTGACTTTCTAAGTTGTAGTGGAAACTTGTAGGACAGCCGGCCATCAGCTTTGGATAACAAAGGAAACACTTTCAAGTTAATGAAAATGGAAAAGATATCAATGATGGGGGTTTAACAAAAGTCTTTATCCAAAGACAAAACTTGAGACGACATAACAGCTCTTACAAGACATAAAGAAAATTACAAGATTGTGCAACACAAAACCCCGAAATACTGAGGTGCTCCCAAATTGTTACTATTTTAGGATTCAATTGTGACACCCTATGTGTTACCTCTTAAACACTCCGTTAATGAAAACATCTTAGGCATTTCACAAAGAAGAGTAATAAATGTGTACTTCATTACTCAAAGATATAACAAAATGTAAATGTTGTCACCCGCATACATGACACAATCTTTTGTTATCTTTGATATGAAGCCAGATCATGAATTTATCAGGGAATTGTGGGTCCTCAATAAACTTCAACAACTAACTTCCTTGGCCTTTTTAATGTTTGTTTCTATTGTATTTTGTAGCAGAAACGCCCGTGTGGCATATTGTCATACTGGTATCCTGATGAGTATATTGAAATGGTGTTTTCATATAAGTTAATCAAATACGAAAAGCAAAGCAACCCAAGAAGAAATTCATACATACCGCTGATTTTCATTATGCAAAACTTCTATGTCATCTTCAATTTTGCATCGATGTTCACGGAGCGCATCCGTTTCCTTTAGTATAACATCACAGCTAATCAAAACAAAGTATATGGTTGAACATCTTTTAAAGCAGTGCATTGTGTAGAAAAAAATGAGAAACTTATTCATTTAATGTTATAAATTTATCAAAGTGCAAATGATTGTTGAAGATGAACTTCCATTTCTTATAATTTCATCATGGGACTATACTATTATAGAAAACAGTAATATAGCAAAATAAGAACGTGAAGTAAAAATCAAAATGGAAAGTCCTTTATAAACGTCAAACTCAAAAGTTAAAATACAACAATCGTGGAAAACAACTGTTCTTTTCCTGACTTGTTTCCGGATCCTTTAATCCGTTGTGCATAAAACGGAAGATAATGTTATGCCTGGTTTCATAGGTAGCAAAACCTGTCACTTGTCGCAAAACATTTTAAAAATAGGTAAAGTAGTGAACATTGTTTTATAATCTTAATCGCTGTAACAAAATATATATTTCTACTAGGAATAACAAAACAGCATGTATAATACACCTATTGATAAAATAATTGAGCATAAAAGAAGACAAGAATACAAAACAAATGACCCAAAAATCACAATGACAGGATGTATAAATAAAGAGCAAAGCCAAACGTAGTCTTAATCTCAAAGGTAAACATAGACACAGACGAATAAAAAGAACACTATAACAGGTTATTAAGATGATTAAAAACGTATGCATATTACCAAACAAGATATGCAAATTACTAAACAGGCAATATTCTACGTCTATAAATTACAAAATCAATGACGTTTGCGTAAAATATAACTATACAATGCTATATATACCCCTTTCTCGAATATCCTTTTGTTATGCAGTTTGCCTTAACAATGTTATTACTCTATATAACATTTTACTCGATTTTTTAATTTGATTAAATGTCATGTTTATACATGTATACCTACTTATGATGTGATGTTTGAAGTTCTACTTCTTTCGACTCTAGTTTCTCTTTTAGTTCATTGGTTGTCTTTTTAAGTTCTTCTACGACTCCAGTCCTATAACGTCAAGAAATTGTATACTGTATCAAGCAGTTGATAGTGAATCATATACAACTTTTAAAAAAAATGGAAAATCAGACATTTGAGGTCATGCACTGAATCGCATGTTAAAAACTAACAAGTACTAATATGATCGATCTTTCACTCAAAAATAGGTTGATAATATTCCCAGGGGTTAAAACAAACGATAGTCACCACTAATATCAGATAACACCATGGCCAGAATGAAAATAAGCAACTACGAACAACAGTTTAAATAACAGCAATTGTCCATATTAATTCTAAAAGTGACACCCGTTATTTGTGACGCTTTATTTCACGAATCCTTTCCATAGCAAATGTAAGCATATTACAACTTAAGTCTACGCAAGTGTTAGTTCCCTATTACTCTTGTTATACAATTTGCTAAAGCTTAGTAATTCTATTAATGTCCATATTGCGTTTAATAAAATATGCTAGGTATTGTTTTCTCTATTTTTTGGGATATTTTCATATTTCTTGTTCGGTGTGAAAAAAAAATGCTAATACAAAATTATTAATGTACTTCTTTTCACTGCTGAAGTTTTTGTTTTCGTCGAATGATTGGTCGAAATTTATCTATGACTTCAAATTTTCTTGGTTTCTTCTGAATGTTGTATTGTGACGTCATCAAAAATACGACTATGCCTCTATTTGGGAGATATGATTTATTCTCTGAAACGTGCATATTGAATGTTCTTTTCCAGTGAAAATACTGTTAATTTATTAGGTCTTTTCATTTTCCGACTTTGTTTCTTTTATTCTGATAATATTTTTTTTTCTGCTGCGTTTTGTTACTGCCATATCAAAACAATTTTGACCCATGTCTTTGTACAATGATTAAGATTTAACAATTGCATGACCGAATACTTAATCAAGACTTTGCTTATAGAAATTATTTCCCTTATACTCTATTTTTCTGTTATCGACACAAAGTATTTTTAAATTGTTCGTCTACTCTTTTGGTAAAGTACACCCAATAACATATTATAGAAGTTATTTTCCTTTTTCAAATTTAACATACAGGTGAAATGCTGAATGAATTCATACCCCACAAATCATAGAGAATTAAGTTTTTTAATATCAAGTCCTTGTCCCGTTGAAGAAATTTGGTTCATGTTCAATTTTTTAATTTGGAACCTTTCTTCTTATCTTTTATTCCAAAGAAATCGTAGAAGTTAAACTAATTGTTCACGACATGTAGCAACTTCAACGCATAACAGTCGACGTATTTTGGTGACCATTTATCAGCGTTTTCTCCCCGACCGTATTTATAATTGGTTCATTTGACCTAGCTATGACCTTGGAATTGAGTTGAAGGCCAAATGTCAATTTGACGTTCAATATTGTGACATTTGATAAAACACCATAAGGTATTTTTATGATGTCGGTAGACATATGACCTTCGAAAAGGTTAATAGAATTATCAATATTTTAACCGGAAGTAGCAATTGCACATTAATATATCAATAAGGTAAATACAAACGTTAAATTTTTAGAATCAATATGAAATTATATGAATCCGAAGTGAACTCTTCATTTGTAGTTTTCTATATTATCATCATAAGGATCATGTTATGCTTGAAAGTTTTTTCATCGGCATGCATACCACATTTCTTCACCCAAATGATAACAATTTACAATAGGTCATTGATCTCAAATCGAAAGAACAAATGTCATTCACTTGTATGGTATGAAGTTATACTGATACAAATACATAAGGGAAAGAAAACTCTTATGAGGCTTGACCAATTCATTTCGATTTAAATGGGTTAAACCCATCATATATTTAACTGTTACGGTTTCTTTTGAATAAAGATAACAAACAATTTTTTTTAAATTAGATCTTGACCTTGATCTTTGACCTCCAAATGGATCATAAAAGCACTTAATATGAAAAGACGTTAGACTTCTAAAGCTAATAATGTATATTATTCAACATATCACCTATGTTAAATTTTCAAGGGGAAATAACTCCTATACGATGTCATCCGATCACATCAGTTAAACTTAACAAAAACATTATTCGGAGTAGACAAACAATTTAGTGAAGTAAACACAGGGAGATAACTCCTATACGAAAAAGTTTTCGGTTCCACAGGGTGATTTTTGTAATCTCCATTACTATACGACATCATTGGCCAAAAATCCTTTTGATATGCTGTAAAATAAAAAAAAGAATCTCAGACGGTAGAAGAAAAAAGAACAAAATAATCAGAACAAAAGCAAGAACATACGGGACAACTTGTTGTTCCTTTACTCTCGAAACTGTCATGCACATATACGTAACCTTTTTATGTGTGAATGCAACACCAATTTAAAGACATTTACACTTGCCCTTCCTCCTTTGCTGTAATGGCTGTGTTTCCTTTTTCATGTGCTTGTTGTAAACCTTCCATCTGTGCTTGCATTTCTGCAATTTCCTGGATTTTTTTATCAAGTCTGTAAATTTCAATTAACGTTAAAAAATTATATACGGCAGCAAGGGCTCCGATTGCGCATATTGTTTGAGGCACAGAAACAAGGATTAATACTATAGCAATGAATCAGTACATTTCTTTTAGAATTACACCTTTCTTGGATCGTTTTGTGCATTCGAATTTTTACATCTATCCTTAACGAAATACTTTTTTCATTCCGAATATTAAATTATGGATAACATCAAGGAATTTATAATAAAAGCTAAAATTACCTAGTATGTCGTATTTAGTGCTACATTTTTATGTTAAGTTCTCAATATTTATTAACTAGTCATTATTTTGAGCCTTTCAACTATTTTGATTTAACATCACTGATTAGATTTAAACTACATCAGGCGTACCAAATTAAAGTCTGGTATTTTTTATAGTCCTTTCCATAATCATACCTTCACTCGTATGATTGCATATAAACAACAAGTTTGAAGAATAATTCAAATAAATTTAAAAAAGAAACCGCTGAATTTATTCTAATGATAATTTGAGTATCATGAAAGTAGAGCTTTCACAACTGTTAATAAAAAAAGTTATCAAACTTTGGCACAGAGTGAATTTAGAAGGACAGATAGGAGGAACAAGTGGAAGTGTGAGCTACTGATCACTGATGATAACCCCGCCCAAATATTTCGATAAGCAGGAAGTTGTTGAGTGATGAATCTGAAAACGCATCACAAGGTATAGCTGACTTAAATAAACCCTGAAACAATAATTTCAGAAATCCGTGTACTGTAGTTCCTGAGAAAAATGCGACCAAAAATATTCATGGAACGGACAAACGGACGGACGGATGGATGAACTGACTGATGGACTAACGGGGACGGACGACAGAGAGAGGTGAAACAGTATTTCCCACTTTTTTGTAAAGAGGTGGTATAATACTTGCAGATGCTGAACAGCGAAACGTGAATAATTGTTGTTTTTTTATTTTGTTATTCTGATACAAGATACGCAATGCACAAATTTATCAGAACCTGTATATCCTATAGTCTTAACTATCCTTATTAGCCTTACAATTAGTGTAATGTTTGTAATAAAATATTGATGATTGTAATGTCTTTCTAGCTAAGAATGATAAATGAGAGACTGATCTAAAAGTTAACTCACCTTTTATGCAATTTTCTTTTCTCTTCATCTTTCTTTTCAACTTTGAATTAAGTTTATCTATTTTTTCATTGAGTTTTTCAATAGTTTGTGCATCTTTCGATTCACTGGAACTGTAGATGTCCATTTCATTATAAAAAAAAAAGAGTAATAATAAATCTTTACAATTACATCTATCCTAAATTAATGTGAACGAGAAGTGTTCCTTAACTCCTTAGTTTTGAACCCATGTCAAGGATGGGACAACAATTCATTTAAAAGGAACAGTTACAACTTTATTCATATCTCTACATTTTATAAAGTGTCTAACATTAAACCTAACAATGTAAGATAAATGTGATTCTTTGCTTTCGTCCTACCTTGGACTAGAACCTGTACTTATCACTTCTTTTTAGATATATTTATCTCGTTTGATATTTGAGTTGGTATTCGTTATTTTACATCACAAGTGACTATGCGGGTTTTTTTCTCTCTATGTTTTTAGTCTGTATACTGTCCTCTAGATGTCTTTTAAGTATCTCTGGTTTTTTTTTATTGTTGTCTCATCTTATCAAATGTATGCAACATGCATGTACAATGAATACATCTTCAAGCTTGAAACTTGGTTTATTCCTTAATTTAACATGTGTTTATCTATACATTTTTTCATAGATACAGTACAGATACCTTGCATTGTACATGAATCTGCTTTTGTTTTTCTTAAAACACAAAACATATGCCTTATAAAGAGAAAACCAACCTGTCATCAACCTTTTCCTCGACTATCTCTTTCATGGCTTCTTGATTTGTTTGCATTTCTTTTCTGTATGTAAATATAAAAGTAACATATCAGAAATCTACAATATGAACTCCTAAGTCCAATTGTTTTAGGTATATCAATTATTATCAAATATACTGAAATAAAAGTGTTACATTGCGTACTTTGAAGTATGTATTCCTACACCTATACATTGTAGACTTGATGTCATATTATGTTCTAGAAAGTTAATGTTTTAAGAACTGTCCAAATAACATGTCGTTAATTGTTCTAGAACAGTTCTTGTATAATAGAACTGTTCTAATGTAAAACGGTTTAAACAATTAGACCACTTTCTAGGATAGAAATTTACAACGTTTTCTAATAAATACAGTCTAGGGAAACATTTTCAAAACAGTTCCAGGGTAGAACAGCTTCTGTCAAAGTGTTCTTCGTGTGCCAAGATAATTGTGTTCTAGAGACTAAACAGAACAGAACTCCAAAATATCCTGAGAGAGTTTAATAAAGGTGCAGAAGACAAACAACTATAGCGTAAAGAACAAAAAGGAGAAGATATCAAGAATACAATCTAAAACCGTAAGTCGAATAAGGCAAACAATTCAACATGCTCAATGCTCCCCTAAAAACGACGAAAATATAAAAAAAAACACCTCAACAAAACACGTCATAGAAACTTAAAGATTGAGAAAAAATGAAATAATTTAGAAAAAACTAATAAACCGTGTTCTAGAAAAGTACCCAATATCTGCTCAGCTAGTGAAACATACGTATTTTTAATGACCTTCCATATTGCAACCATTTATAGTGTATCTATCATGTTTTACACAAGCAGAAAATCATTTACATAAAACAATAACAGGCACCATAAAAAGGCGAACTATAGGATTTATTTTACATCAAATAATTAGCTGATGAATTTCGTCAACGAATTAATTTTTAGTCGATTTTCCCCCATAGTTACATGATGATTGCCAGTTTCCTTAAAAACATTACAAATATATTTCACTGATCAGTCATGGTGACATTATCAACTGGTAACGAACATAATTCTTAACCAATCATGTGCTAAATTACGGAAAAAAGAAGAAACACCTTAGATCTACAAAAGGCCGATTATAGAGCATTAACAAATGTCATTTTTGTTGGATATGCATGGACTTTACAAAATTATTTTAACACTTTGAAAAAAGTATGCTTCTGACACTTTTTACGGTTTACCTTCATAAGGAACGATAAAAACAAATATATTTGAAATTCAAGGATATATAAGTACCAAAGCAGTTGACAAAAAAGTCCATTGGGCAAGAATATATCATTGAGTAAGACGCTTGAAAAATTTGGAACAATAATATGTATAAAATGATTAGTTTTACAATGTATGTTTATACTTAAAGAAACATATATAATGAGTTTATATGCGTGTTAAAAAGAAAGTATTTCAGCATCTTCAGGACAAAATTACTTGCAAATATATCAAAAACAAGTTATGAATAATTAATGTGTTTTAAATAAAAGTAGGTTTACATGTTTACATTAAACGACAACGAAAAGCAAGGCCCGTCTAAACACATGAAGCTTAGAAATATTAGTGTTATCATAGGGTAATCTTCTAACAACATGCGCGTTGGATAAAACTTCTGAGGACAAGTTCGGATATGTATAAAGTAAAATAACACAATATCAGAAATATATACCAACAAATAAATACATTTTCCTTTTGTTAAATGACACCAAATGCATATTTCACTTCATTCAAATGAAATCTTTATAAAGCTGCTAAATCTTTTCGGTTATATTTCTGAAAACTCTGTTTAAAATAGATCTGAAAAATCATTCTGATATTCTCCAATTATCTTTTAAGAATGATCGAATTACATTTATGTAACAATGTACAGCTAAAGGCAATTTTCAGTATAAACGAAAACCCTTTGCATAAAAAATAAATATTGTACCACTCACTTAGTGTCAATTTCTGTACGTGTTTGGGTCTCATCTCTATGACTTGTCAAACCCAATTCATTTTCATGCGTTACTCTAAAACAAAATTCTAAATCATTCCTTTGCACTGCTTTTATATCGTTTGATGATTTGCCAAAATAGATAAATATCAAAAAGGAATTAGAGAAAACAAAAATATGAATAAACAAGAACAAACCTGTACTAAATATTTATACTACTTCTACACATATTCACATATTAAACTACATTTTTGTACAAAAAAAAATGTACAACCTGTCCATATATTATTTTTTTCATAAAGTGACGTAAACGTATGAAATGTTAAGGTATTAAACATGCTATAGTCTCTCCTTGTTGGCAAGAATATTTGCGTTAATGCAACTTAATTGCCTCCTCTATTCATAAAACAGTGGTACTTTTGAATACAATAAGCATACAGTTAGCAAAATATTTATATTAATTAAAGACAAAATTAAAACCTTGTTACTCTTCTTCAACACAGTTAAATCAATATATGTTTGTCTAAACTGCATCAACAAAACCGTTCTCTAATATCAAGTAACATGAGTAACGTGCCAGACAACTGACAAACAAAACTAGGTATGGTTTTAACTTACTTATATTTCATTTGTATAAACTTGCAGAATATAAATACACAATTACTTACTTCGGATGTCAGGTGTTACACTTTCTATAGTTGTTCTTGTTAATGGAGAAATAAATGTAAACGCACGGTAAAATGAAGAATAAAATGAACGTGCATGGAGAATGTTTAATTTCTCATAGAACTGCACACATTGTGATATCAAAACTAACGAAAAGAAAAATGTTCACGAAGATTGCAAAACTTGTTGCAATATATAATTGGTTCTTTTTAATTCATGTTTTGAAAGAAATGTGAAAAAGGAAGAACCCGGGTTTGGTAAATATTGTGTACATCATCAGAACTCGGTTTTGCTTCGTTTCAAAACCATAAATGTATCGTAAGCAACCAGGATATAAAGACTGGGTTCATGACAGTCTTGATAATTCAGATAACGCAATAAGATAAGAAAGATGATTTCATGGGCATTAAGGTAGATGGGGTGTCTAAATTATAATCCATAGAATGTTTTAATAATTTGCCGAAATGTAGTTTATATCCTGCTTGTTTGAAAACATTAATAAAAAGAATGGGTCACCGGACTTATTTTCACACTACAGGTTGTGCAAAATTGTCAGATTTTGTATAGATTATGCATGGAAAACCCAATTTTCTGCCATAAAACGAAAACTACACCATAGAATTTTGAGATAAAATATGAGAAGACAGCTCCAATACTATGCTTTCAGATAAGTAAAAGAAAAAAGTCGGTCACCGAACTCGTTTTCTTGCTACATAATAAAATGGGAAATTTCCTAACACATTCTATTGTAAAAGTAGCACTATCTGAATCATCTGCCCTTGCATTTGAGTTGCCTCCCCTTATTTGGCAAAGTTGGCAAAAGTTGAATCAAAACATAAGTATTCTTTTTTTGTAAAAAACTACCATAAATATGGTCAAACATGACATTTTCTATATTACAATGAAAATTCTTACACATGAATTACCTTCTCATCTCAAAATTTGCACATTTTATAAAAGATCTAGACCTTGTTTTCTGGTATTTCAAAATCCAAGATGGAGGAAGAAACCCTATCTACCTTAATTGACATTTTTTGGTAGATTCCTTCCACTTTAAATTCAATTATAAAATATATTAAAATCTTCAGAATAACTTGATTTTTGAATACTCATCAGTTTCCCAATCCTTGAAACTAAGAAAAATCTATTCCAAAGATTGCTGTACATGTTCGAAAAACTGAGGAAGCAGGTAACGAAATATCAAAAGAAAAAGTTAAGATATGTGCAGAGTTTTATTCTGTTTGGAGCCGGAATATGCAGGTTGTTTGCTGTGTTTTTCACTCTAAAAAAAACAAACTAGTTTTACCAACACAAATAATGTGCATTTAGATTTCTGAAATAAAGTTTTAGGATAGCGTATCTGGACATTTTCTTGTTTGTGTGTTTTTTTTCATTGTTTGTAATTTAAAGGAGTCGAATATTGGCGGTTGGTGTCATTGTTTTGCTGTGCAATGTTTTATTGAACTCTGTTTCTTTTTGTTTATTGCAACGAATCAATGACAAATCGCCCCACTGGCAAATCGCCCTACACCTAATCGCCCAACTTTATCACAAACTCGCCCCACTTTCTAAAAATCGCCCCACTCATGTTTACCAACTCGCCCCACTTCAAATCAAATCTGCTGTTACTCTGTTACTGAGTAATTGGAATCCTTCAATTGTATGAACAGGTTTCCTTTCAAGTGTTATACAAATAACTTATAAGCTCACAAGTATAAAGTTATTCTCAAATAATGATACGAAAATGTATTTGCAATAATATTTTAAATATGTGAAACATCATTTAATTTTAAAACAATTATGATTTAATAAATTTTGTGATTTTCTTATTCTGTGTAGATTAGTTTTCATTAAGTGGGGCTAGTTCATAGACCTGAAAATTTGATTTTGATCATACTGTATCCTCTGGTTAAAAAAATGGCAATATAAATAATCAGTAATCACCTTCAAATAGATTAAAAATCTAGAGGATCACCCTTAAAAATTTAAATGCCAGGATGCCCGGATCTGAGAATACATTGAAGTAGATTTTATCTTTTTTTCAATAAGTGGGGCGAGTTGACAGGGGGAAATTAACGGGATTAAACCCTTTTCACAAGTGAGGCGATTTTTTTTACAAGTGGGGCGGGTTGGTGAAAAAGTTGGGCGATTTGGTGTTGGGCGATTTGGTGTTGGGCGATTTGGTGTTGGGCGGGTTGGTGAAAAAGTGGGGCGATTTGGTTGGGGGCGTTTTGCCAGTGGGCCGATTTGTCCTGCTTCCATTGCAACTGATTTATAAATAATAGACTACTTATTGTAATTGCACTTGTATTGAGTAAGTTTGTTATCAAATTTTCTAGAGTAAATATACGGAGGGGGAATAGAAACTTCGCTATCCAGACATTGGATAATTTTTAATGTTCTCCAAAGTTCCTTATGAAACTCAATCTATAGACATTAAAAAAATCGAACCATTTATTAAAGTTAGTCTTACTTTCTTTCTTTTTCCTCTAGTAACTTTTCTATGGCTAGCAAACATTTGAAATTTTCCGTCAATCTTGTTTGCTTCATTTCGTCTGTAATTGTAATTTCGCTGGTGTCAATTTTATCTTTATTTCGTTCTTTTATATCCTTTAATAAATTTGCCAGTAATTTGTACTCTTTCATTTGCTCAGCACGTCTACAGAAATAAAATATAGGAAATTGATATTTCTAACATTTTACTTACCTTTGGGAAAATGTGAGTTCTCAAAATAAATTGATAATACATATCAGTTTCTATTGACTAATTACTTTATCAAATAATTATTGATAGGGATTTACTGTAACTATTGTCAGTCCAAATCGAACATCATCAGGACTTGTGTTTTGTTCGGTTTTCACAAGTGTTCGGAGTGTAGAGGTAGACCGTTAGAAATTATTTTGACACGGACTGATTTTTTCATTCATATGTCAAGCTCTTTATTAAAAATCTAAGAAATTAACATTACATCAATCTATCAACGATATAATGTCAACACTTTGTTGACTTTACTACGGTAACCGTTGTAATAACTATAATGACGGTAACGAAAACATCAGCTAGCAGATCATTGCCACTGTGGTTGTATAGGATAAACTAGTCTTATCCTTCAGTACGTCAGACGCGCTAGTATTCTACATAAGACTCCCTGAATGTGGTTAATCAAAACAGTTCACATGTTCAATTGATACGAAGTTGCTAAATACGATGAGGCGTTTTGACTAGTGTAGAAAACCCCTACTTTTTCAATTGTGATGCACGTAATAATAATTTATACTTATGCTTAATCAAAGGAAAAATAGCTAACTTTTCGTTGAAGACCCATTAGTGGCCTTCGGATGTTTTCTGCTCTTTGGTCGGGTTGTTGTCTCTTTGACACCTTCCCCATTTCCATTCTCAATTCTCAATGCACCGCGTCTGGCGTAAATATAAAATTTTAGTCCTGGTAATTATGACGAACTTCTTCGTAGATAGCAACTCTGTTAATGCCTCTCTAAGATGATTGCTACTAAGAACTGAGTAAACTTCACATTATATATATTTTGTTGAATGATTTTCACATAAATATAGATTTTCGAATAATTTCATATCAATATCGTTTGAAAAACGCTTGCAGCTTGTTTTCAGACACCACTTATTTTTCAGTTGAATGAATATGTTACTGTCAAATTGTGTAAATCACGATTTAAATTTTAATTACAGCAGATTCCATTGAGTGTGTAGCGAAAGGTAATATCTTTGGTTAGCTTGCTTGTTAGCTGAACCGTGAAGTCATTGTAAGGTTAGGTGAAATACCCTCCTTTCGAAGTAGCATAGTCCAACAGACAGATTGATTTGTTTTCTGTAGGACTAGTCTATTCTTAAAGTAGGGTAGTTTACCTAACCTAACAATGACTTCACGGTTCAGCCAACAAGCAAGCTAACCAAAGATATTACCTTTGGCTACACACTCAATGGAATCCGCTGTAATAAATAAAATCAGTTTACACTACTATCGTTAAATATCAGCCGCAAACAGAACGTGAACCTCTTAATTTGATGAGTGAGCGATAAACTTCGCGTTGTGTCAGCGACTGTTATTAGTCGATATGGTTTCTCCCAGATAAACCGAACAACCATTTAACACAATAATTTAAGTGTCCTTCCCTAGACAGTGTTACAATGAATTTTCTGAACGAAAGTAAGCTTTATGGTAAGTTCTTTTTCCACATTGAGACTTAGCTCACAAGTTCTCCTGACGTCTCAAATCTTTTTTATTGATCATTATCATTGACATCAAACAACGACAGTTCATTTTATAGATTGTGTTGTTAATTTATTTGTAATTACATAATTAAAGACAAAAATGCAAGTACGCATGTTCACATCTTTCTATCTCAATTCCTGCCAAGTAGAAATTACTCACTTAAACAGCTTTTCATATTTCAACCAAGAGCTTCCTATCTTCTGTCGAAAGTTGGAAAATTCTTTATATATTGAGTCGTTCTCAACTGCATTTCGCTCTGTTTCTGTTTTTATGTCCGGGAACGCAGTCAATATCTCTCGCGGTGGTTTTTCTGCACCTAAAACCTTCGAAATATATTCCAATGACTCTCTATAAATTGAAAGCAACAGTTCATCTTTTGGAATATCATTCTCGGCTGAAAGAAACAAAAAGTACACATTAATATATGAAATGATATGTTTCGCAAATCAATCAGAAATGTTTATCATTGGATAACAGGTACTTGTTTGCTTGATAAATGGATAAGGAACAGATCAGACATAATAAGTCTACCTCGTACTTTTTATTTCACCAAACTGTGTGTTCAAACGAGGAAATGTATTAAATATGTATTAAAATATTGGAGGAAATAATGTGATAGGTATAGGTTATAAACATCATAAGTGGTATATCGGATAGGCAAAACGCTGACAGTAGTCAATATGAATTAATGGTTTGTTGCATAAAATGAATGACACACACAACAAAAAAATAACCATGATTATATATAGGATTCATTCTTTAAAAACTGTTTATATATGATCATGGTTTAATCCCACCCATACTGAAAAATACTTCATTTAACATGGAAGGTGGGACTAAACCATGATTTTATATAGGAATCATACTTTACAGATGTATGACACTTACTTTAATCCAACACCTTGAAAAGGGTTTTTATTTTGGGGATATTATTTTAAAAAAGGGGCAAGGAATGTTTTTGGGAGAAAATTTTCAAAAATTGCATTTTATCATTGTATGACCTTAACCTTTAACCTCTATATAGGTCATGCTTTAGTTTTTGTGAATCAATTCATGAATGTGACACTCTGAACTGCATGACCTTGACCTTTTACCTAAAACAAGGTCAATGTTAGGTCGTGCATGTGACCTACAAATTTTTTTTGGGGGGGAAATATAAAAATTGCATTTAATTATTGTATGACCTTGACCTTTAACCTCTGTATAGGTCATGCTTCAGTTTTTGTGAATAAAATCATGAATGTGACACTCTGAACTTCATGACTTTGACCTTTTACCTTAAACAAGGTCAATGTTAGGTCATACGTGTGACCTACAAATTTATTTTGGGGAAAAATATAAAAATTGCATTTTATTATTGTATGAACTTGACCTTTAACCTCTGTATAGGTCATGCTTCAGTTTTTTGTGAATAAAATCATGAATGTGACACCCTGAACTTCATGACCTTGACCTTTTACCTTAAACAAGGTCAATGTCAGGTCGGACGTGTGACCTATATAGAAATTTTAGGGGTATTTAATATAAAATATTACATTATTAGTTACATGACCTTGACTTTCAAACTCAATATAGGTCAATGTCAGGTCAAATGTTATCTATATAGAAATGTTTGGTTGTATAACCTTTATAACATAAATTTGAACAAAAGTAAGATCATGGTTTGTTCTTCATTTAACAGCTAAAGCATACTATAGTAGAATTCTTTTAATTGTGGTTTATTTTATCATATATTACACAAAATAGGACGATAACAGGATAAAATTGATCATAGTTTATTCTCATGTATTGTTTATAAAGTTGGACAAATGCGAGGACGGAATAAAGCATATATGCATTTTATACTTATTTTTTTTTATATGAACAAAGAATCAATAGAAAAGATGGATAAAAACACATGCATATAAAATTGTGCTCTCACTAGCATTTTGGTTTCATTAAAAAAGGTTGCAGATTTACTTTTATTCATAACAAGTTAAGACTACAGAGAGAAAAAAAAACATCAGAGTAAAGGAAAAATTGTATTATTGTTATGCGCTTTATTCCGTCCTCGCATCCGGTATACATAACAGTCGGTGGGACTATAGTAGGATACTATAGTATCATGGTTTATTCCTACATATATAACATTCGGTGTGATTATAGTAGTATGCTATACATCCGGGTTTATTCCCATACATATCACTCGGTGGGACTATAGTAGGATACCATAAATCATGGTTTATTCCCACATACTTAAAAATTCGGTGGGACTATAGTAAGATACTATAGAATCATGGTTTATTCCCACATATATATCATTCGATGGGACTATAGTAAGATACTATAGATCATGGTTTATTCCCACATATATAACATAGTTAAGACTACAGAGAGAGAGAGAGAAAAAAAAAGAATTGATCCGAGTAAAGGAAAATTGTATTCCAGTCATACGCTTTATTTCGTCCTCGCATCCAGTATACATAACATTCAGTGGACTATAAAACCATGGGTGGTGTTCTCGAAAGTATCCAAGATTCATCCTAAGTCATAGATAAGACCAATTTTAGGATGGACTTAGGATCGACTTCACTGGACACTCTTAAGTTGTGTCTGAAGCTATCTCGGACACATCTTATAAGACGTCCTAAACATATCCTATGTGCGAAATTCTAAATAGTTAAAGTAATTGTTTGATAAAACATTTATTTAAGACGAAACCATATGATAAAATTGTTTACGAAATTTTGTAATTACATGTATTTACTAAAATGCATGATTTCTTATGTAATTATAAAAAAATATCAAAAAGGATCGTGATATAAACTGGAAAACAATTTGTTTTGAAATGAGAATAATGAATTCGTAGTGTCATCGTATCGTAAAACACGAAGTTCAATATACATGTATAGGATTCATTCTTTTAAAACTGTTTATTATAATATATAACATGGTTTAGTCCACCTTCTATGTTAAATGAAGTATTTTCCGTAGGGTGGGATTAAACCATGATTATATAAAACAGTTTTTAAAGAATGAATCCTATATCATGTATATATAATCATGGTTTAGTCCCACCTCCTATGTTAAATGAAGTATTTTCCGTATGGGTGGGATTAAACCGTGATTATATATAAACAGTTTTTAAAGAATGAATCCTATACATGTATATAATCACGGTTTAGTCCCACCTTCCATGTTAAATGAAGTATTTTTTCGTATGGGTGGGATTAAACCATGATTATATATATATACAGTTTTAATAAAATGAATCTATATATTTTTTCCTTTTTTTAAATCATTTTCTATTGTATAATGGTTTATTTATTATAAAACATGTTATTTTTATATTCTATTGATATTTCTATCATTTTATTAAACAGACATGAAAAACAGTATTTTTTTCATTGCTGTAAACAAAATTCCCACGTGGAACTAAACCATGATTATGCCACAAAATTAGACTATAGAAATAAAGAGATGTGGTATGGTTGCCAATGAGACAATTCTCCGCCAGACTACCTTGCTTTTTATCATCTGCTAAGAAAAAGGTTTATTTAAAATTTCCTCTGCAGTTATTTAACCTAGTAATTTATACTATAAATCTAAGATCAAATATATAAGAACGAGAGACAGTTGTAGACACTGGGGGATATAAGGGCGATTCTTGGGTTTGGAACCCCCTGTTTTTGACGATCAAATGAATTTAAATGGAAACATATAGTTTGACCCCTCTCTTTTTATCCTCGGTTAGGAACCCCCCTTTATAAATGGCCTAAGCCTCTTCGGCTAAAATTGAAGATAAACAAGTTGTATTTACAGTGATTGATTGATTAATTGATTGATTGATTGATTGATTGATTGGTTGATTAATTGATTAATTGATTGATTGATTGATTGATTGATTGGTTGATTGATTGATTGATTGATTGATTGATTGATTGATTGATTGATTGATTGATTGATTGTTGCTTAACGTCCAGTGGCAAATAATTCATACATATTCAGGACGAGAACAAGTTCACAATAAATACAATAGGTAGGTCTTGTCATAATAGAGGCCATTTTGATGATGGTCGGGGAAATTTGGACTGCCACTGGAAAATGAGGGCAAATTGGATAGGGACAGAAATTTGGCCTTGCAACAGGCCACCTACGGGCCCTCAAAGAGTTGTTACAAGGGTTCTTAACGTGCAAAGAGCATGGCACTCTCTTTACACGAGACATCGGTTTTAACGTCCCCATTCTGACCGGACGTGACTGCGCACTAATACATCCCGCACAGCCAAACGGACGCCCCACTTCGGCAAGCGTTTTACTGCCGGTCGGGAGAAGACCAAGTGACCATATTTCTATTCCCCAGTCACCCTTGGGGACTGTATTTAAAGTGAAAGTAAATGATTCCAGCAAATATAATTGTATTTCATCATACTTACTATTATATAATGATTGGCTTTGTATGAAAGTAATGGAAAACAATCTAAATAAAAGGATAAGTGACAATAATTTTGATTGTTTTTACAAAACCTTGGTTCTGACTGGTACTTAAATTTCAAAGGTGAATTACTGCATACATCATGCTTGTCTTTATTGAGCATGTTGAGGAAAAGGATTATGATTTGAATTTTCATAACTTCACCTATTGTTTTTCTTCGATTAATTATTATATCTAGCCAAAAATAAGAATAAGTTATGGACATAGCAACAATAAGACGATTCAGATCAAAATAACAAAGCGCACTGCGGTGTTTCTTTTTATTATAAATATATGACTGCTTTTATATCGGACTATTACAAAATCTATAAATTTTTAAAGCATATTTTTCTTTTTAACTGTTCAATTGTCAAAATTTCAAAATGACTTACATAAAGACTGTTGATCAGTGACAATAGATCTTTCAGAAGAGTCCTCTTCGCTCATTTTTCATATATAATAAACTTCCTTGTTGATATTGAACATTCCTTGTTGATTATTTAAAGTTATAAATTACTGTTCTATACATATAGATATCGACTTTTCACCTGATTGGGTTAGGTGTACATATAGAATGTATGTACTACAGGTACTTCGTTATTTGTGTCAGAGTAGGTTTAGACGAGTTAATACCGTTTATTCAATATTTCTCAAACAATTAAGCTTTTTTCAACTGATTTTAATAATTCGTTCTTATGTTGTATGTACTGTTATACCACTGTCCCAGGATAGAGGGAGGGTTGGGTTCCCACTAACGTGTTTAACCCCGCCACAATATGTATGTATGTGCCTGTCCCAAGTCATGAGTCTGTAATTCAGTGGTTGTCTTTTGTTTATGTGTTACATATGTTTTCGTTCATTTTTTTTTTTACATAAATAAGGTCGTCAGTTTTCTGGTTTGAATTGTTTTACATTGTCATTTCGGGGCCTTCTATAGCTGACTATGCGATATGGGATTTGCTCATTGTTGAAGGCCGTAAGGTGACATATTGTTGTTAATTTTTGTTTCATTTTGGTCTCTTGTGGAGAGTTGTCTCATTGGCAATCATACCACATCGTCTTTTTATATCTGATTTAGCTGATCAATTTCATTTTCATGAGATTTTTTTAAATGTAAATATATAACATTTCATTTACTCGCCCTGACTTGCGTGCATTTGAAGACCTTTGCCAGTTGCGGAACCAGAACTTCTGTAAGGGGAGCCCACTGACTAAAATAAAAAAGGAGGAGGGGCTCCAGTCATACTTCAGTGGTTCCCTATATAATCAACCAATTTTTTCCCACAAAAAAGGGGGTGGGGTCCCCAGGTCCCCACGGATCCGCCTATATTTTCTAATGATCCAAAAGAGAAATAATGAAATAATTTGAGTTGCCTTTATTAAGAAGCATTCATCAAAACATTTTAAACGAATATTGTGAACCCCTTTTGCGGGTATTTTATGTATGTTATCGCAAAACAAATTGTTCCGTACATGAATGCATGACGACTGTCTCAATTTAAAACCAATAAAACTTTTTTTAATTATCAATGCATTTCTTTTGATGTGAATTCGAACCAAGTGCATGTGCGTTCAACTCCAATCTTAATTGCCTTTTTTGCCTGTCGAAGGTCCATAGCCTGCCCCCCTTCTTTTAAAGTTGTGGCTAAATGTTGGTTGATTATATAGTAAATATCTTAAGCAAGACTGGAGCCCCCTTTAAGACAGTCAGTGGGTCCCCTCTCATAAATATTTTTCTGGGCACTCATTCATCTACCGCCAATGATAACGACGAAATAGCAACGAATGTTAGATGTTGAAAAACAAGAGCAGTGGTGATGTAAGTAGTAGAGAATTGATAAGAAGTAGTGGATTCGTAAACGATAATCAACGAGCGACTTTAGTCGCGAGTTGATTATCGTTTTCGAATCCACTACTTCTTATCAATTCTCTAGCTTAACCCATTTCTAGTAAAACGACTATCTGTTTCATGATCTGACAATGAATCAACGGAATTTCATGAACATAATTTCGTATTTTGTCTTTTTTATTCTCTGATAGCTGGAAATGATTAGATCCACACGGTTCACATTTTTTATATAACTTAATATAAGTTAAATTTAACTTAAATGTGTTGTTATCTTCCCTTATTATTACCAGATTTTATATTTGTAAATAATTATTTCATTCTATGTTTAAGCATTACAAATTATCTATATTGATTAGATTTTAGTATTTATAATTCATTCAAAAAGACATATAATTAATATACGTAATTTTTTAAATCTTTTTTTGAAAGTTAAAAAAATTTGACTACCAACATTTAGAAACCTTTAATATTTACATATATAGTTTTTAGCAACCGAACCAGCAGTTAATGTCGTCAATATCTCCCAATTGATTAGGTTTACAACACACATTAAAAATGACTTAAACATTTTAAATCTTATTGAAGTGAAAATGTCACAGTAACATCACTTCTCTAGAAACCAGTTGATGATAAGATAGATACAAGTGATTAGTCTTATTTAAAAAATTATATATAAATTTTGTGTAAAATGGTTCCCTTTCATTATCTTTTGATTATTGTAACATTATTTCATTTGGCATCCATCGACAATCAGTTAATGAACTAGTTTTATTTGTGGTACTCATTCTGAAACCCAAGCAGACTTGCTCTTATTACAAATGTACAATATATAAGGTATTCAATTTTGCAGAGTATCATGTAAGCTGTTCATAGCCGTGATCGTCTAGTCGTTGGCATGGTAAAAAAAAATTGTGATATCAACAGTGCCAAGTTCAAGCCTAGTATCCTGAATGATTTTTTTTGCAATATTTTTCTCTACTAAAAAGTAAAATCACAAAAATACTGAACTCAGAGAAATCAATTCGGAAAGTCCATAATATTGTTTTTAATCTTAGGGGTATCTTTATTTCATTTTTACTATAAAGTTGACGATTTTGTATCTAGTTTTGCCGCCAAAGAAGTAGTTTTATAGTCAAAGCTTATCACTCTTTATTAAAATAAGAGTCAGTAAGATGTTGATTTATATAATCAAACAAAGAAAAACTAAGTGATCATGGTATGATATCATTTTAATACTAAAACCAAAAATAAGCATTTGCCATGATCAAAAGGGAAAGGCCTTGTACATTAAAAGTCATAAGTGTAATGTGTACATGGATGTTTATTTTATTAAGGAATTGTACTAATAAGTAATATTTACAATTCATTAATTTAAAAATCACCTGTGTAGATATTTTATTAGATAACAAAAAGACTGAAATTCAGTATATTGACATGCATTGACAGATATACGATATAAGAGTGATATTTAATTAGTAATTTATATCGGCACTCGTGGTCTGGTGGTATTATGCATAGACTACAGACTTTACTGACGAAAATACGCGCGAGTTCGAATCTTTCATTAGTCACTCGTTTTTGAGAATATCACATGCCGTAAGTTAAAAGTTTAAAGTTATGATATAAGTTATCTTAAGTTAACATGGTGGCCAGTGGATTCTTGAAAAATAATCCACTGTTAGAACAATAGACTGACGTCAGAGAAATGGGTTAAGTTGAATTAAACACCAAAAATCTATCAATTATTCATTCAATCTAATTGATGTGACTGGAAAATATGGCGAAAAGTTAGTCAATGAACAACGATATTGAGGTAAGAGTTCGACGAATCATATTTAACGGACGTGCACACCTACGTCTCAATTCGATAGAGGAAAAAATAATTAAATGTAAGAAAGTCGAGGGGTTTCTATGCAATTCCTGAATAATTAACTTTAATTCACAACTGAGAACTATGAACATACTCCTGTAAGAATTTTCGGAACATATATGATAAATATATAAGGCCTATATATTTTTAAATTAACGAAATTCTAAAATATTGTGAACGTGCCGATTTTGGAATTCCCCAAGAACAAAGAAAGAGGTATGAAATTTTCTTTTGAATTCATTTTACTTACAGTATGAAAGTCAGAAGATTGCAAAAGTTTTAGTCTAAGAGTCTTTCCATAAAATACTCCAAGACGATTTATATGTAGGTATATTCGCTAAATGTTAAAGCAAAAGTTGGCGAAATTTAAACACAGACAGATAGTGAAACTTTTTAGAGCTCTGGATCCGACGGTGACCGGTTGCAATACTCTCTCCCTATCAAACCTTCACCCATTTGCCAGTGACAGCGATATTATATCGTTTTATCTATTTCATTTCATCTCTGTCGATCACCTTTTGCTTTACAGACCTTAACTAAAATTTATCGTAAATATGTTATCGTCAAAATATGCATGAAATATTTGCCACTGAATGTTTAACTAAATGAAACAATTAATCACATTTTATTTCTACACATAAACTAGCCTACAGAAATTCGTGATAATAAGGGATTATACAAGATTGGCACTGCAATAGGTCAGGATTATCGTTAAACTCTTTGAGATATATGTCAAGAACTTCTATGTAGAAACTAATTTCAAGGCTGGAGTTGTATTGAGATTTTATGGTGACATGTTTTGTTTTTATTTCAAATTTTCATGATATGAGACGACCAATTATTAAAAAAAATGGTCGCCATAACATATATATAAACATAAACTTCCTTGAAAATTTTGAAAGATGTTCTCTGATCTTGCACGTTTTGAATTTTTTCAGATATCTTCTGTTTTTATCAATGTAAAACATAATTGGCGATTTTTTTTCAAAAAGCTTTATTTTTTGGAGTATAGTTTTTTTCATTATTATTATTTCATTGTAAAAGGAAGGTGTCGATGATACACAGTGATGACATTTTGATAATTTAGAACCATATCCAATGATCTGTACACATTTTCTGTCATATGTCCAGAATCAAACATCAATAAAGTGATTCGTGTTCGATAAATACTGTTCTCAATACATAATGTTTATGCATTTGATATTTGAATATCTTCAAAAACTGATCAGATCCCAACCCTCAACAAACATGAAACATAAGAACATGACACAAGAACATGTGTAGGGAACCGAGATCGCGGATTATTAATTCTAAATCCCGAATTAGGAATCTGAGATCACGAATTCAAAATCCCTCGAATTTTCTCATACAATATGGGAAGATTGTGTGAGTGCCAATGAGACAACTTCCATACAATAACAATTTAAAGTAAACCATTATAGGTTAAGTACGCCTTCACACGGAGCTTAGCTACACCGAAAACAAGCTATTAAGGGCCCAAAATTACTAGTGTAAAACATTCAACGGAAAACACGTCTATCTATGTATACATATGAATAAAAAGTTATGATTGTTTTAACAAAAAGCCTTTGTTAGTGTCAGTGTATATATATATAAGTAGCCTGATATAGGATGATGTGGTGTGAACTGCCCATGAGACAACTCTCTATCCAAATAACAAGTCATAAAAGTAAACCATTGAGACAACTTTCCATCCAAATAACAATTCATAAAAGTAAACCTTTCAACACGGAGCCTTGGCTCACACCGAACAACAAGCTATCAAGGGCCCCACAATTATTAATGTAAAACCATTAAAACAGGAAAACCAATGGTCTAATCTATATAAAAAACGAGAAACAAGAAACACGTATAAATTACATAAACAAACGGCAACTACTGTACATCAGATTCCTGACTTAAGACAGTTTCAAACAAAGGCCTATATATTTTTAACTAAACGAAATTGTGAAATATCGTGTACGTGCCCATTTTGGAAGTCACCAAGAACATTTACACGGGTAGTTACCTCGTCATATCGAGAATACTTTTCGACTAGCTGATAAGTTTTACAACTCTTAGTAGACGTCTTCATAAATTTTACAAATGATGCCGCTCCGGAGTCCATCATGGACAAACGGAGAAAATTATATATGTGAAACAGAAGCAGCGCTTTCTGTTTTTGTAATTATAATCTCAAAAGTATTAGATAATTTAGAAGAGCAGTGACTATTTAAATCATTAAACCAATTTGAAAATAACACAAATATGGTACTTCGAGGAAAATTCTAAACGGAATGTCCCTAATCAAATGGCAAAATCAAAAACTGAAACACATCAACCGGTAACAATATATTCCTGACTTGCTACAGCCATTTTTTCAGTAGAAAATGGTGGACTCAATCTGATTTTATAGCCAGCTTAATCTCTCACATGTATGACAGTGGCATAAAATTACATTATATTGACGACGATGTGTGAACAAAACAAACAGACAAAAAAAGCACGGTAAAAATCTAGAAAAAAGTAAGGGTACAGTAGGCAACATTCTGTTATAACCTTAAGTCACTAAAAAAAAAAAAAAAAAATATGTCAAGAAAGAAACACAAAAAGGCATATAGACAAAGCACAAAAGCAAAAACGAAAGACAAGAATACAAAAATTTACAATAGCACAATAACACAATGACGGGATGTATAATTACCGAACCACGTCAAATGGATTTGGCCAAAAATAACTAAACAATTTACAAGGACAACTGTGAGTACCGTAACATAAGGTGACAAACATCGTCAGTACTTAGTCAGAGTCAAAACTTAAGGACCGTAGTTTATTATTTGTGTAGTTGAAAAGGAATATTTATCCACAAGGTCTTGGTATCTTCCTACGAACTTTTTCGGAAAAAGGACGAGACGTCTTTGATATATACCATGCTCATAAAATATCTGCTCAGACACTGGTGACGGTTTACAGCGTCTGAGTAGCATCTGCAATCGCTTGAATATTTAAATTAGTTGGGAAATGCACAGGCAATCGTCTCAGAAAAAAAATCCTATATACCTTTATATATAACGTTATATAAAAGTATATAGGAAAACATTTTTCTGAGTCGAGTGCCTATGGGGAAATGTATATCCAATATGCAGGAGAAGTTGGTATATAATGCTACTAAGGTTGGGGAAACTGATTATTTAAAAATTAAAATCGTCTCGTTTGTCATACTAGATTCTAATACTGAGATAATCGCTCATGTCAGATTCGGTGTGTAAGTCTAAAAATGAGGCAAGGAAGTCGTGTCTGTTGTTCCCTTCATTTCTAATATATTAATATATTAATGTAATCCAATCAGAAAAGTCTGGATTGTAAATGGAAAGAACAATGTGTATGAAGGTGAAATTAAATGATCTGGCTTTTTTGGTCTTCTTGTTGTTTATAAATGTCTGATGGAACTCCGACTCATATAAAGATAAAACTGAAGAGGTTGCTCCGCACAGTTCGCTCCAACAGTTTCTTTAATATATTCAACAAATATGTTGACAACAAGGTCACTATAGTTCCTCTGTGTAGCATGTTTTATGTTTTTGTTCACTATTAACAAAATATGCCATATTTTTTCCAAAAGTAATAAATGTATAACGTGCGCTATACTATTTTTGTGTGGAAAAGCATTGTAGATTTAAATTATTTCTATTAAACATTTTTTTTTCAATTACACACAGGGATGGTGGCTTGCTTGGTTGAACTGAAAATTAAAAAGTTTTACTAAGTTAAAACCAAGATTTGTATAGAAAGAAATGTTACTATTATATACAAGTCCTTGTTAGAACTGATTTCAGAGAAAGATCGAGATTTACATTTATTCAGAAGTTCTCAAAGAGTTTTTTTTTTAAATCCACATATGGTTTACTCGTCATTTGCTCGTCAAGTTGAATAAAACTGATATTTATAATCGTTAGGGGAAGTAACTTAACACAACCATGTTCATCTTAACCAATACTAAGACTATTTATATGTAGGTATATTTTCTAAGGGTCAAAGCAAAAGTAAAATTGGCGAAATTTAAACACAAAGACAGATATATATATTAAAACATAGGGTTTACTTTTCAAGTTCATTGTAATATTTAGAAGAAACTGAAGACCTATTGAAATAATACACGTTCAAGAACAGTTGCACCAAAAGATCAAGTTATAAGTACGAGATAACGAATTCAAAATCCCTCGAATTTACTCATTCATGTTAATGAATTAAAAGTGAGTGATTGGTCAGTTTAGTTTATTGTATAATTAAATATACAATTCCTTAACAGTGGCAAACATTTCATGTCTTTCATGCATATTTTGACGATCACATATTAATTTCAATAACTCTAGAATTAAAAATGTCTGTTAAAGGTAAACATAAGTGATATATATTAATAATCTAGGGACTATGGTGGGGGCTCAGTCCTCAACTGAACACCTTTGACTCAGCCAAGTCCGGATTTCATATCATTTATTTACGTGAACTGGTAATATATTACAATTTCGGACAAACTTCCGGTTGCAAAATTGCATTTTTTTTTCTTTCAGAGTTTTTTATCAAGCAATTTTTAGCATGGATGCAGAAGCGTGGGGACAGCTTGTCAGCTTGACAGATATTGAGACGGAGCCAATAATGTTAATGTCAGAATCATTTACCATCGGAAGGGCAAAAGGTGTGGACTTTTGGGTTCAACAGTTCAACTTCAGTCTTTAAAATTATTTGGGTAACCGGAATAACAAAATAACACTGTTATTATCCGAATAACACTTGAAATTTTAATATGAGCACATATTGGTGACTTTCAAACATTGATTATTAATTTATAATACATTATCGATTTGTTTTATAACTTAAAAATGATTTAAAGAAAGAAGTTAAATAAAACTTTGAATCTTGAATAAGATCGTTTAAAATTTAGTGTGTACATCCAACATTATGATTTCTGTTGTCACCATGTTGGATGTACACACTAAATTTTAAAAGTTCTATATGAACAGATGAACTTATCTGCTTTCTGTAAATCATTTTTAGTGGAAGAAGACGTCAAGTCTTCTGAAGACTTAAGGGGCCGACCATTGGCTTTGAGTCTCCGTATGCCGCATTCATTTCGTGTATTACAATTTCAAAACAACTTAGATTCCTGACACCGATTTTTACACATGATTGGGCATCTGAATCATTTAATTTGTAAATTATGATTGTAAAACAATCACTATCGTAAATATGACCCTTTTATTTATGTAAATTATTAGATTTCATCTCATCCACATGAACGTAATTTGTTTACTTGTAACAGGATGTTTTAACTGTAGATATTTGTATTACGCATGCGTGAATTTGGTATCGGTACAACTCGCCCTGTTTACAAGTTCGCCCTTGAAGTTACGAATTTGCAATCCTGCAGACAAGAAGATTTTATTTTTATATAAATAAAAAGGATATATAAAGTGTTATCTTTATTCATGGGTTTCCTTTGTCATGTGAATTAGATGCCCTTCGTAACATACATGTGAACCTCCCGTTTAGGAGAAAAAACTCCCGTGTATGAAATTTTTCAGACGCCATATTTGATCATTTCTTACTACTGTACGGGTGTAATTGACACCTGTGTTAAATTTTACCTGAACACCAAAGAAGATGTATAATTATATGGCTTCACTTGACAGCTTGGGTGTCAAACATACTGGTAATCAACGATGTTTACCTCCGGCTAACTGCCGTTGTGTTATCAAAACGATGTGTATTGGGAATATTGAAATACTTTTTTGTTACTTCCCTTTGTTTTATCCTGTTTTCAGTTATTTTGCTTTTAAAAATGTAAATGGTAAAAAGACTATAAATGATTAATATTTTAATCAAATAATCATAAAAGGATGTTAATTAAATGAATTTAAATGATTTTGGACAAATAAAAAAATTAAAATTTATAAATTATTTTATTAATTTAGACCTCCTTTCAAGGATTAAATTGAAGTTTATATATTAAATTTGTTTAGTTAGAAGGCAACATACAATATGTGCAACTAGGCTAATAGTCTAATAATGATAAAAAAAATAGTCTAGCTTCTGCTAGCTTCATGTATAATTTTTCTACCGTTTTAATATATAACTAGAATTATGCAAACAGACTTAAGGAAAAGGCATGTAAGTCATGTAAGTTCATACAAATATGACACTTTTTCTAGACAATCCAGATCTTGCAAAATACATCGCTAAAAATTGTAACCTTTAATTTTGTTGTTGTGCAGTAAAAACCCATATGGGAACTTTCAAAAGTTGGCAGGTATGTAACAAGTCTTACTATTTTTATGCTCCATTTATGGGCAATATGTTTTCTAGTCTGTCCGTCCGTCCTGCTTCTGGTTATAAAGTTTATGGTCCAGGTAGTTTTTGATGAAGTTGAAATCCAATCAACTTGAAACTTAGTACACATGTGTTCCTCTTGATATGATCTTCTTAATTACTGCCAAATTAAAGATTTTACCTAATTTTCATAGTCAACTGAACATAGAAAATGATTGTACGGATGGGAAATCCATGTACTTATGACCTTTTCTTGTTTGAAGAAAAAAAATACATTTTAACGATAATGGAACAAAGCAGCCTGGGTAAGTGGGGCTGCTTTTATGGTAATTCAAGTTACCTTTTATTCACCTTCTTCCACTTCAGAGCTATCAGCTCTTTGATTATATTAGCTATAAAATACATTGATTAAATACTACTATTTAATAATAAATGTTTAAAAGTCATCAATATGTGCTAATATTAAAATATCAAGTGTTATTTGGTCATTACAAGTGTTATTCGGATATTAACAGTGTTATTCGGTCGTTCGAGGTACCGGTCTTGGTCTTGACTTATATTGGTATCACATTGGTGTCGTCGTCCGAATACTTTTGGTTTTCGCACTATAACTTTAGTTTGTGTAAATAGAAATGTATGAAATTTAAACACAAGGTTTATGACCACAAAAGGAAGGTTGGGATTGATTTTGGAAGCTTTAGTCCCAACAATTTAGGAATTAGGGGCCAAAAAGGGCCCAAATAAGCATTATTCTTGGTTTTCGCACAATTACTTTAGTATAAGTAAATAGAAATCATTGAAATTTAAACACAAGGTTTATCAACATAAAAGGAAGATTGATTTTGGGAATTGAGGTCCCAACAGTTTAGGAATTAGGGACCAAAAAGGGGCCCAAATAAGCATTTTTCTTGGTTTTCACACCATAACTTTAGTATAAGTAAATAGAAATCTATGAAATTTAAACACAAGGCTTTTGACCATAAAAGGAAGGTTTGGATTGATTTTGGGAGTTTTGGTCCCAACAGTTTAGGAATAAGGGGCCCAAAGGGTCCAAAATTAAACTTTGTTTGATTTCATCAAAAATTGAATAATTTGGGTTCTTTGATATGCCGAATCTAACTGTGTATGTAGATTCTTATTCTTTGGTCCCGTTTTCAATTTGGTCTACATTAAGGTCCAAAGGGTCCAAAATTAAACTAAGTTTGATTTTAACAAAAAATTGAATTCTTGGGCTTCTTTGATATGCTGAATCTAAACATGTACTTAGATTTTTTATTATTGGCCCAAGTTGGTCCAAATCAGGTTCCAAAATTAAACTTTGTTTGATTTCATTAAAAATTGAATAATTGGGGTTCTTTGATATGCCAAATCTAACTGTGTATGTAGATTCGTAATTTTTGGTCCCGTTTTCAAATTGGTCTACATTAAGGTCCAAAGGGTCCAAAATTAAACTAAGTTTGATTTTAACAAAAAATTGAATTCTTGGGCTTCTTTGATATGCTGAATCTAAACATGTACTTAGATTTTTGATTATGGGCCCAAGTTGGTTCAAATCAGGATCCAAAATTATTATTTCAAGTATTGTGCAATAGCAAGAAATTTTCAATTGCACAGTATTCAGCAATAGCAAGAAATCTTCAATTGCACAGTATTGTGCAATAGCAAAAAAATTTCAATTGCACAGTATTGCGCAATAGCAAGAAATCTTCAATTGCACAGTATTGTGCAATAGCAAGTATTTTCAATTGCACAGTATTGCGCAATAGCAAGAAATATCTAATTGCACCATATTGCGCAATAGCAAGAAATTTTCAATTGGAGTTATCTTTCTTTGTCCAGAATAGTAGTTGAATCAACTTAAATCATTGTTTTATACAATATACAATGTATATTCACTTTTACTACCAACTGATAAATTAAAATCTTTACCATTCAGTGATAATAAGCACTTTTTTTTACATTTTAATATTTTATGATGTATTTAAATGAGTAGTTATTGTTGCAAACTCCATTAGAAATTTGAATTGAGATCAGTTTTGGAATAAGGGAAAGGGGCATGTGAAAAAAAATTGGGTTGGGGGATGTTCAATTTTTCTCATTTCAGATTTCATACATTGTAAACAGTCAGGGTGTGTACTTAAACAAGTGATTTCAAAATCACTTCTTTGAGTGATTTTGGCTGTGAAATATTTAAAATTTTCGCACAGACTTTTTAAAATCACTGAAACAAGTAATTTGAGCAGGGTTGGCAAAAACCCGGGTTTTATGAGTATTGCCCAGCCCAGTGGGAAATACTGGGAAAACCCGGGTTTTACTGGGTTTTAATGGGAAATACTGGGCAATACTGGGTAATATAAATTACTGGCCTGAATTTTAAAGAGAATTCAGTGATCAAACTCAATGGCAATGCATTTAAGATATTTATAAACACATTTTGATTTATAAATTAGTTGACTTGTTTGAGAGTGATAATAAAAGTGTATATATACATTTGAAAAAGTACTATTCTTGCAACTATGAGACAAGTAAACATGTAGGCACACATTACACAAATATTAATGGAATAATTCTCTTCTGAAAGTCTATTAAATCACCCTCTCGTCTAGATTGGTCAAACTGTTAACATAAATTCAAAGAATTCATTTTTCAAATGTATATATCTTACATTAAGAATTAACAAGAAAATGTAAGAAAAATTACTTTTGCATTATTTATATGTACATGTATCACTAATTAATAAGTAATTATTCAGATTAGGACATTGATATGTTTATATAACAATATTCGGCCTTTTCATTTCTATAAGGGTTAATGACTTGACCCTGTAGGGTGTTTATTTAGCAATATGATTGCATAGACATTTAAATTTATAATTCACATAAACACTGGTATAAAATGCATTTTTTTTAAAGTTTGGATAGTTGAAACAACACATGGAAATTAACAAGGTATTAATAATCCTAAAATATTCAAATTTTGTATTCTGCCTACATAGAAGTAGTGGAGAAAAGAATGAAATTGAATTTTCAATCTTCTAGAAACATGACTCTCAATGGTTATCTGTATAAAATGTATATATTTAGCTATAATACTATGAAACTACAACAAGACTTTACTATTTTGTGTTAAAATAAGCTTAAAAAGTCTTATTGCCCAGTATTACCCAGTAATACCAATTTCTGGGAGTATTGCCCAGCCCGGGAAAACCCGGGAATTCCCGCCTGGGTTTTCCCGGGCGGGTAATACTTTGCCAACCCTGAATTTGAGAAGTTAAAATTGAATTAAATAACAATTTTTGGATATTTTTCCCACAAGCATGACAAGCTTGATTTTTTTATTGGTAAAAAGACCAGAATTCCATTGAAAAAACAACTATGTACATGCAGAAGTTGTCATTTGCTTGATAAGCCTGCCAGTTTTTACAGTTTATTTGAATATGCAAAAACTGGAATAATTTGTAGATCAGGACATAACCTTAAAATAAATCATTCTAATTCTAAAGAAAACCAATCAGGTCACCTTATATTGTTGACCTTTGTCTGATAGTAAGAGTAGTTAATGAATATTTGATTACAGAACAATTCCCCTTGAATACTTTTAAAAGCTTTTGCGCACTAACTTACTGCCCAAGCGCACTGGTGAAATTGATATCCAAAGATAAAGGGATAATTGATTTATGTAGGAAAATTATAGAAAAGTTTGTGAAAATATGGAAAATCAATGAAATTAGCATTTGAAGATCAAAGGAAACACCAAAATCACTTAAATAGGTGATAACTGAATATAAAAAATCACTGAAATAGGTGATAATGAAATCACTTGTTTAAGTAGCACCCCTGACTGGTAAATAAAAAGAAAATGTCTTCAAACATTTTTTTGAGAGGATTAATATTCAACAGCATAGTGAATTGCTAAAAGGCAAAACAAAATTTAAGTTCATTAGACCACATTCATTCTGTGTCAGAAACCTATGCTGTGTCAACTATTTAATCACAATCCAAATTTAGAGCTGAATCCAGCTTGAATGTTGTGTCCATACTTGCCCCATCTGTTCAGGGTTCAACCTCTGTGGTCGTATAAAGCTGCGGCCTGCGGAGCATCTGGTTCACTCTTAAATAAATATCTCTGATATAAGGCATGATAGGCAACCACAATTGACTGTTATACATGTATATGTAATTGCCACTTTAGAAACCTATTCATAGTAAACATCAAAAACATGGAGAAAGTAAATGCTCTCTACAGTTGGACTATACCTGCACCATATTTATTTTGCTTTCTAAGTGATGGTTTGTAGTCCTCATAAAATTAAGCAAATTGGTACAAATGTATGCTACACAAGTATTATGAGTACAGAATTAAATGAAAACTCAAACAATGTTGAAAGTAATCGGTAGGATTGGTGCTAAAGCAAGATGCAAATATAATTATGATGTAAAGCATAAACTTAACCAACAAGAAGTTGTTGTTTAATGACTGTATTGAGGGTATTGGGACAGAGGTTGTTTGCTGTTTGTCAACAAAAAAAACCGACAGCCATGGGTTTTAAAATCTAAAGATTTCTAAAATATTAATGTTTGTCAACTTTTTTTAGCTCAATATACATGTCATCAATCTAACAAGTCGTGCTTGTGTCAATTTCTATAATCCAGACATGTTTTTTGTACCAATGTGTTCAAAGATTCTTGGGCTTTCGATATTATTGAATTCACAGTCTAAATTTCCTGACCCAAAGTCATTGTATAAATTTAAAAAAAACAGATTTCTAATCATTTTTGACATACCAGATTTGCCTTCTTGGACACCGCGTTAAAACCCGAATATTTCATGCCCTTCTCGTAAGCTATCTCTATTCTCGGTACACAAGGTTGTCATCATAGAGCAGCTGAATATTTCGACTTAATCACTGTTAATCATTTTCGTTAGAAATACTCCAAGCAATTCAAAACCGAAATTTGAAACAGGAAGTTTTGAATGAAACAAAATTATCGATGTTTATCGGTAATGGACATAAACAAAATCCGGAAATCGTAATTTCTTCAAAATAAAAATAATCGAGGCGGGACGATTTCAGAGGGGTGGGCGGGGATGAAAATCTATCAATTAATTTTAAATGGCCTAAATGAGAGAGGCAAAAAGTAATAGTAAAATTGTATAAGATACCTGTAAAAGGACTATGTTTGGCTTCAACTCAAAGTCTAATGTCAAATCTAATGTCTTTACTAATCTATAAACAAAACCCACCAGTAACATGTACCTGAAAATAATATAAACAAAATAATAGAAAACACAAAAGTCATGATAGTTAAATATAACAATCTAATCCTGTTCTCTTTTCAATAGAAATGTTCAAGTCAAATAATAACGAAAGTAAAGGCAATTTATAAAAGGTCATAATATCAAGTAGTATTTATCTGATCTTTCTTCTCATATTTTTTTATTGTCAGTTACACCAATTACAAAAGGCTTGAATTCAAAAGTCCTTTTTTCAAAACAACGTAAATGTTCAGAGTTTAAAGCTAGTATTCGTCTGGTGTCATATCAATTTCTTATATTTTCTCTGCTCAAATTCAATGATATTATCAAATGCTTAATTACCTTCTCGTGAACGATCAAATACAGTATAAGCAGCATAAGCCTGATCTATTTTATCCTTCTCAAAAAGCTTGTTCAACTCAGTTATTAGCTTATCTACTCCTTCATCAACATTTAAATCACTTGGATCTACCTCTAGGGCCACTTCCCTTGGCTTTCCTTGTAATGACAAAGCTAAAGCCAAACCTGTCTTCTTCTAATCCAGATCAGTCGCGAGTTGCCACGTTTTTACCTCATTTTTCCATTGTTGATAACTCTTATCTTTGGTTAAACCTGATGGGTTCTTGAAACTAAGTGCTGTTGCCATCTTTATTAGTTCTGCCATCACTGTTAAATGACCATATTTGGCCTCAACACATAGGCTAATGTCTTTACTAATCTATAAACAAAACCCACCAGTAACATGTACCTGGAAATAATATAAACAAAATAATCATGATCATGATGATAATAGAAAACACAATAGTTATCAATACTGTGAAAAAAAATCTAACAAGTGTTATTTGTGGTACATGTATGTCTAATAAGTTACGAGTTTCCTTTTTAAGACACAAATTTTCAAATTAGGTCAATGTTATTCAGACGCTCTTTTGACTTTATGCATGAAATGAAATAAGATCACATAACTCTGAGAATCATTAAGACTTTCATATAAAATTTGACCAATCGGAAACCTAGATAAATTATATAATGATATAGAGAGTTGGGAAGATACCTTTTAATGCGAGACTTTTATTACCAATTCCGGTAGACAAAATAATTACGATTGACATACTTGGGTAGGATTGCTACAGGTGATTCCGACAACAAAAGTAGGCATGTTATACACCATTGTGTAGAAAAATCAATTTAAATATAGGACATAACAAGTTTTAGTAGGGTTGACAACTGAGAAATCGGCATACAATGGAATTTCGCAACTGGCAGCCATTTTTCAAAAAGTGGGTTAAGTACATTGTACCTTGTGTTACAAAATGTATATTAAGGCATATAGGGAAAAAAATTCTGAGACAAGTGCCTGTGAGACAAATGTAGTTCATAATTACTATTAACATGATTAAGCAAATTAAATAAAAAAACAAAATAATTTCTTCCATTTTTTTAAAACACAATTTTTTTAAACCAATCTGTAGATGAATCCAGATTCATTCTGAATTTACTATCTTCTTGTCACTTCCCGTTTACATTTCATTTGAAATCTGAAGTGAAACTGATCAATTCTCAATTTATTTACAATTTACAGTTATTCATTTATTATTAGAATTGTTCTAATAAGAATTTGTACAAATCCTTGGTTCAAACTTTATAGAAATGAATTCCAAATACATTTTGTATAGTCGAAACGTTTTATAAGGATAATGATAATGCTGTGTAACAGTCTTACAAAGTTCAACCAGTTCATTTATATTGTGATTCCTAGTTTGAGAAAAAGGGGCCCAAATATTGTTGATCAGGAATTTCCCTGAGACTGAAACTAATTGAAGTGAAATTTTGAACTAGATTTTCAGATCTTATATCCTAATCTTCATATTTAAGTGCCATATCAGTCAAACCATAATTACTGCCTTGTAAATTTATGCCTTAGTCCTTCAAAGTCTGACAAAGATGTATAGCTAGTAATATACATCCTAGCTTAGTCCCTTGCTGTTACACGCATAAGTGACTAAAGCCCTCAAAATGCTAGCTTAAACCCTGCATGTGATATTTGGTATGCATGTTTTTACCAGTTGTCATTTTGCATAGATATAGGAAGATGTGGTATGAGTGCCAATGAGACAACTCTCCATCCAAATCACAATTTATAAAAGTAAACCATTATAGGCCCAGGTACTGCCGTCATCATGGAGCCTTGGCTCACACCAAACAGCAAGCTATAAAGGCCCCCAAAAATTAGTAATGTAAAATCATTCAAGCGGGAAAACCAACAGTCTAATCTACATTGTATATAAAGACGAGAAACATGTATGAACTACATAACCAAACGACAACCACTGTACATCAGATTCCTGACTTATGCATGTTTGTTTGTGCAACGTTAACACTGTATAAACTTTCCTTAAACATGTTAAATACAACCTAAATTGCTTCTTATTTTTCTTATGATTAAAGAACAGCTTGGGTAATGGCTTCATTGTTTTTATGCCCTGTTATACATTTTGTCATAGCAGGGATTAAGTTTGACCATTGTCCATCTGCACATCCCTACATTCAAAAGTTGGTTTCTGCTCCCTTACCATGCTTACTTTTGTTTGCTTCAACCACATGTTATGAAACTTATACAAAATGCTTCTTACCACAAAGCACAAATCAAGTCTGAATATGGTGGAGTCACTTCATCAGTTGTAGAGTTATGCCCCTTTACAAATGGAAAAGCTGCTGAATTTTGTTTTTCTGTTCTCAAACTTTATTTTGCCTCAACTTAATGTTATGAAACTTACACACAGTGACAATGCTTATTACCAAAAAATATTTGAATTTTGGTGGAGTCACTTTAACTGTACTTTGTTATTCTTTGGCTTTATAAATATTTTGATATGAGCGTCACTGATGAGTCTAATGTAGACAAAACGTGCGTCTGGCGTACTAAATTATAATCCTGGTACCTTTGATAACTATATTCTAGAGATTTGCTTCTTTAAACATGTTAAAAATGGAAAAATTGCAAATTTTTTTTGTTACAGTAGTCTAACCTAAGTTATCCTCAACCTAATGTTATGAAACTTTTGCACAATGCTTATGACAACAAACACAGATCAAGGATGGTGTCACTTTTACTAGTACTGATCTGGAGTTATGTTCCTTTACAACTGGAAAAATGCTGAATTTTTCATTTCGTTTCTCTTAACTTAAGTTTGTTTCAACCAAATGTAATGAAACACAATAGTAATTACCACAAAACTCAGACCAAGAACAAATTTGTGTAAAGTCAGTTTTACTGTTCTTCGGTTATGTTCCTTTATATGATATGCAAGACGGGGCATCATCTGTGTCCATGAGACACATTCCCCATTTATTTTTTTCCGTGTTTGAAGAAAAACCATCAATAAATTAAAAACATGTTGATTATTTAATTGATAAATGTTATTTACTTATCATTTTGCTTATGATGATGATAGAAATAGACAATAAAAATATTGTGACAAGAACTGCCTTAGTGTTCTTGTGGTAACTTTCCCATTTAGATTTGCGGGATGTCATAAATTAGTTGATTGGGATCAGGTCAAACCAAAATACTTTTATATCATAATTTTATATAAATGTGCTGCTTCTTCAGCAAGCACTTGTTGACCATGTTGACATACAAAATGTATACAGATATATATAAACATGTTGAAGTAATTAGAACAAATAGATATGAGAAGATGTGGTATGAATGCCAATGAGACAACTCTCCATCCAAGTCACAATTTGTAAAAGTCAACCATTATAACATGTATAGGTCAATCAAAGTACAGTTTTCAACATGGAGCCTTGGAGACTGTTTTTATCTTTAAACTAGCATATTGAGTCACTGATAAGGTCTTTGCATCGGAACTAAACTTATTTATTCTAAAAACAGTTGTTGGCATGACACGGGTTTTGTTCTTCTCATATATGTTATGATGGTATGATACTAAACCCCTAACGGGAAGGATTGTGCCTGATGTTCATATGATGAAATCATAATCTTTCAGTCAGTTTAATTGAAGTCTGGAGCTGGCATGTCAGTTAACTGCTAGTAGTCTGTTGTTATTTATGTATTATTGTCATTTTGTTTATTTTCTTTGGTTACATCTTCTGATATCAGACTCGGACTTCTCTTGAACTGAATTTTAATGTGCGTATTGTTATGCGTTTACTTTTCTACATTGGTTAGAGGTATAGGGGGAGGGTTGAGATCTCACAAACATGTTTAACCCCGCCGCATTTTTGCGCCTGTCCCAAGTCAGGAGCCTCTGGCCTTTGTTAGTCTTGTATTATTTTAATTTTAGTTTCTTGTGTACAATTTGGAAATTAGTATGGCGTTCATTATCACTGGACTAGTATATATTTGTTTAGGGGCCAGCTGAAGGACGCCTCCGGGTGCGGAATTTCTCGCTACATTGAAGACCTGTTGGTGACCCTCTGCTGTTGTTTTTTATTTGGTCGGGTTGTTGTCTCTTTGACACATTCCCCATTTCCATTTTCAATTTTATATTTGTTAACAATCAACACATGATCAAGCTCAGCATGTCCCCCTTACACATAAACATGATAAAACAGGGTTAATATTCATATCATAATACTATTACATAAATGTATTTGTAAATATGTTTTGTTCTGACCTTCAATTGCAAGTGACCATGCATTCAATTTGACACTATTAACATGTGTAACATTCATCTGTCTATTACATGTATATCATTTTTCATCATTATATGTTTATATTTAGACTGTGATTTACCATACACTGACAACAAGCTTGTGTCCAGTAGACATTGTAGTATACAGAAAGATGAAAGTGGTAATGTCTGGCTCTGTGATTCAAGGTATAAATGAAATTATCAATTATCAAATTGTGTACATTTATCTGTCCATTCATCCAGTAATTGATCAGGAAAGGACAGGTTTTAACAGTAATGTCCTATCAAACGTCAATTTACCACCAGCATGGTCTAGTATTGGCTGCTTTAATTTATGGCCAAGATTTAAAAAAACAGCATGAGTATTTCTCCAGGAAAATAAATAATTGACTGTTGTTTGCGAATAAACATGATAAATGTCCAATATCCAATAGTTTATGAATATTCAGGATGATATCATTGACTTCAACAATGATTTGAACATGCAAGATTTACATGTATCAGACAGAGATGAAGAACCAACTTCAGACTTCTAGTTCCAGTCCAAATTTATTTCTCCAGAATCAATATTTTAAGAAGTAAAAGTTTGGTTTCTCCATTTGTTCTCCATTACGCTTATGACCTTTCAAGTTTTCAATTAAAATTATGGAGATGTGGGATTGATGAGACGAACATCCTGACATAAAGAAAAAAAGAACAAAGAAAAAAAGAACAAAAAAAAACACAATGTCAGTGTATAGCCACAAGAATAAGCTTACATACTGTATAGCCCTGCATATATAGTAAGCAGTACATGTACATGCAAGAAATTCACATGCACTTGTTTGACTTAAAACTTAGCCATTAAAGAGTATAAAACATATACAGCCTTTTTTTTTTAGGTTTGAAGTTTCATATTACTTTAAAAAAAAATGTGAGATTTATTTGAAAATTACCATATGACAATGTATCAATCCTATCATCATTCCAAATTTAAAAAATAGATAATACAAATGTATTACTTCCAAAAATAATTTAACAGGACAAGTACATGTATATGTATAACAGTTATGAATCTTTTTACGTCATGTATTGTAATAACACTGCATTTCATGAATTTGCATTGATAAATCTTCTGATCCACAGATTCCAAATTAAAATACAAATTTAGAAAATGGTTTGAAATAGCGATGGATCATTCCATTAAGTAGTTTGATTTTGTTTATAATTTTAGCACAAATGGAACACTACTAAATCTGAAAGTGAAGATTTCAAAAGGAAATGTAAGTTTTAACAGTGAATGTGTTAACATTATTACAATAAAGCAATAATGATATTGCAATGTTAAAAGGCAATATGTATTTTAAAATGATAATTAAAATCTATCAAAATAGACATGTGTGTACCAGATATTGATGTACACAGTACTGACATTTTCCCACCATGGACCAAATGACAAAGTCATAAGTCACTGTAAAGCCTTCAACAATATGCAAAACCATTATCACACAGCAAGCTTAAAAAAACCATGAAATTTTAATTGCAAAACAATAAAAAAAAACAAAAAAACCCTGATTTATATACAAAATAATAATTATAACACAAAACAAATATGATGTTCAGTGTTCACTGCAGTGGTAGAATTTTCTGGTAAGGTAAGTTTATTGCCATCTAGGTTATTTTGTTGATTTGTAAATTGGTGCTAAATAGAAAGATCACTGCAGACAGATACACAAAGACATATATATACATGGTATAAACTAATTCTTTTTCTTATTATTATGTTACTTATTAACAAAACTTTTCGTTCATGGTTCTGACATTTGATTTTTAAATTATCCATATTCTAGTCTTGTTTCATATACAATATCATGTTATTGACATACTGTGGATTCATTTATTTTCGTGGGTACCAATTTTCGTGGTTTGAGGAAAACTTGCATATTCGTGGATATTTAATTTCGTGGTTTTGGCAAAGTATACATACATTCCTTTAGAAAATTTGTAATTCGTTGAGTATTGAAATTCGTGGTTCCCTGTACCCACGAAAGCCACGAAAATTGGTATCCAACGAATATTAATGAATTCACAGTACTGAATTATTAAGTTATGTATTGAAAATGTTGAATTATTCTTTATTTCTTTTATCACCATTTTTTAAGTAAACTTGTTTGTCATAATTGTAGGACTCATTATTTGAAATTTATAGTTTATGAGCCATTGATGAGAACCTTGTAAATCTTTTATTTCAGAAGAAAGAGCTGCAGCATGGAGATGACTTTTATATTGTGTACAAAAAGGGGGAAGAAGAAAAAAGTAAGCTGGGTTAATAGCTATTTAGAACTGTGGGTGCTTCATCTTTTAGCTTCATTAAAGACTGTAATAATAATGTAAATTTATTTGGCCTAAAACATAAATCTTTAACATACATGTCATTACAATAATATAAAGAACAGATACCATACATTGGTTTTCCCGTTAGAATGGTTTTACACTAGTAATTTTGGAGCAAATTATAGCTTGTTGTTCATTTTGTTCGGTGTGAGTCAAGGCTCCATGTTGAAGGCCGTACATTGACCTATAATGGTTTACTTTTATAAATTGTTATTTGGATGGAGAGTTGTCTCATTGGCACTCACACCACATCTTCCTATATCTATATACAAATACTTATACTTATTCAGTTATAGTTAGGAAAATACATTTAATGGTGGGCCACAAAAATTAAATGTCCGCCGCATATTTTAAAGTCACTGATGCAAAATATACAAAATAAAATTAAGAAATAATTCATTGGGGCTTGAATGTATCATGATTTTACCACGGGTTGGCCCTTTATGACAAATATTTTACCCTGAGCGATAGCGAGAGGTAAAATATCGTCATATAGGGACAACCCGTGGTTAAATCACAATATATATTCAAGCCCCCATGAATTATTTCTATTCTAACAGGACAAATACGGTAATTCTTTTAGATTGAAGCACTCTAGGTAAGAAATTATGTCAGAAAAACCAGTTTTATAGTACAATTTATCATGATTGATATTTTTGACATTTAAGATGTTGGTTTTGTGTACCAGAGCATGGCAGAGCTTGCTAAAGAAGATTCATCAGAAGCAGAACAAACCCAGGAGTATGAAACGGATGCCAATATATTGGATGCTACTGTTGCAGGTAGGTTTGACACTTTTTCTTTGTTGAGGATAATTTCGAAGCACATGAATTTCCTTTTTGGCAAAACAATAAATGCTGGGTTACTGTCTCATTTAGTTTTTCCCAAATCTCCAGTTCCTACAGTTATTTTCATGGTTTTATACAAAATTTCTGATTGCTCTAGCAGTTGTTTATCTAATAATTAGTAATAAAATGTTAGTTTACTACCTATTGACATAATTGCTTGGCATAGAAATAAAGTTATGACTTACTCCGCTAATTATAGAGGATTTATGGTTGTTGACATTTGTTTATTCTAAGCAAGTTAGTGAATGAAAATGTAATTTTAGAAAAGGTTCAGACAAATTTGCATTTTAATTTTCTATTTAATATTTTTAAATAATAATTTTGCATGTACTAAAGCAAAACTTGTGACATGTCTTATCCCTTTCTGTATATACAAATAGTGCATTAGGAGTGTTTAACTTCTTTTTATTGTGTAGAATAACAAACTTTCTGTTATTATTACATGTATGTCTTCTTGTATATATTTATAACAGATGTTGATGTTAACTTCCTGGATGATACTGAAGAAGATACACCAGATGATACCAGTAAAAAAAGGACAAAGGTATTTTATTATGATAGTTTAATTGATGCAATTTTCAAAATACAGTATCACGAAGCGAACATGTGGCATTTAAACGAGACAACTCTCCACAAGAGACCTATCTTAATGACATAGAAATTAACAACTATAGGTCACCATACAGTTTTCAACAATGTGCAAAGCCCATTCTACATAGTAAGCTATAAAATAATGAAAGAAAAACAAAAATGTAACACAGCAACAACTGACAATCACTGAATTACAAGCTCCTGACTTAGAAAAGAGACATACAGAATGTGACAGGGTTTATTTGACAGCAAATACTGACAAATTTTGTGTTAACATGTTTGGTTAAGTCAAGGAAGTCTCAAGTGTGAATAAAACACCATTATACAAGAAATTGCTATTAATTGATATAGCTATTTAATTAGATATAGACAACATCTTTTTTAGTTTTTATGCCTAGGCACTTAAGACCACAATCAATTTGAATCAAATATATGTTATGTCGAACAGCAATACAAAGTTTTTGAGAGAATGGGAACACAATTAGTTAAGGATCCATTATGTCACATGGAAAAGCATTTAACAGGCTATTATTTGAAGTTGGAAGTATTTTTAATAATGGAATTTGTATAATTTCTTGTGTTTGAAATTTCTAATAAATTCCATGTTTATTCTGTATTATATGATGTTTTGAGTGGTTCATAACACTTCCTATACAATGTATTTTGTATAGATAGTGTTTTGCGCGGCACAGTACATTGTATAGAAAATATGCTATCTTCTTTGTAATACAAACATTATAATACAGTATAAACATGGAATTCATTAAAAATTTCAAGCAACAGAAATTATGCAAATTCCATAATTAAAAATAGTTCCAAGTTCAAATAATAGCCTGTTGTTTATAAAATAATTTAAAAACTTAATTCTTAATGTTTTGCAAAAATGCATATGGTTTAATTTAAATACAAATGACCTTTGGAAGTGCAAATGTCCAGTGCATGATAAAATCAACTTAAAGTAGCAAATATTTAAATTTTAGTGTAAACTGCATGTCTTTTATAGTGTCTACTTGATTTATTCATAACTTTTAAGAAGATGTTTAGCTTCTCACCTTTGTTTTGTTGGAGACTGTACATTTGGGATTTTTTTGTCATTTTTATTGTTGGGTTGCTGGCTAATTAATGAATAACCTAAATCACCTTTTATTTGTTTCATAACTATACATTCTTGCCATTTTGCTAAAAATGAAATGTTCTACTTTTTTCATTCTTCTTTAAATATTAACTGATTGTGACTGGCATGCTCTTATATATAATTAGCAATCATCAGTGAATCAATTGAACCTCAGTGTATATTTATAATGCAAACATATGAAGTTGAAAAACCTTTTTTTTTAACTAAAGAGAACTTAATTCAATAAGTAAGGTATTATAGTTTGTTTAATTATATTTTCTAGAATTACGAAGATAAAGATGACAGTGAACCTGTGAAAAAAATGATGAAAACTTCAGAAAAAAGTAAAACAGACAAAAGTTCTGTTAATACTATAGAAGAGCCATCTGGTGAGAACAAAAAGGACAGTAAGGAGGAGATAAGTAAGGAAGAAGCCTCCAAAATGAAGAGTGGAGCAGGAACCACCCCTGCAGCAGTAGCAGATGTTGATGAGATAGAAGAGACGTTAATGTGTAGTATTTGTCAGGAAATTATGTATAACTGTATTAGGTGAGAAAGTGTTTCATATGATCTTCTCTGTAGGATTTTATTCAACAAACTTGTAGGCCATGTCTTTTTATGCCCCATTTATTATGCCCTATTTATGGGCATTATGTTTTCTTGTCTGTGCATCCGTTCATCTGTTTGTCTCTCCCACTCCAGGTAAAAGTTTTTGGTCGAGGTAGTTTTTGATAAAGTTGTAGTCCAATCAACTTGACTTGGTACACATGATCCTTATGATATGATCTTTCTAATTTGAATGCCATATTAAAGTTTTTACTCCAATTTCACGGTCCACTGAGCATAGCAAATGATAATGTGGATGGGGCATCAGTGTACTATGGACACATTCTTGTTGTTATATGATTTATGAACCAACTATAAGTTTTATGACTGAAGCTAATTCAGTAATTTGTCACAGTTGATCAATATCCACTGCCAATATAAAATTAAAACAAAAAATAACCAAAAACTTAACATATCTGTTTATTCAAAAAGAATATAGAAAATGGTAAACTTCTGGTAATGACATGTTTAATACCAGAATAGGACTTGGTAAACATACAATTTATTTCCAGATTTTGACAATCCAAAAATAAAATTACTGGCCTACCAACCCTATTTTTTGGGGACATAACTGGAACCACACATATAGTTTTATTTGGCCCCATCACTAACAAGTAGGATCAGATTAAATAATGCTAGTTAAAACATGTTAAATATTATATAATTTTTAATGAGCATTAAAGTACATAAACTATGTAGAAAGTATTAAAGCAGAAGATGTCTAGGAACTTATTTATGATACAAAATAGATATCTAGGAATGTATTTATGAACCAATACATTTAATTAAAGATGTAAAGATAGACCTGTCTATATTCAAAATACTTCACTCTTTTCAGCTTACAACCTTGTATGCACTCCTATTGTGC